>JANHFO010001938.1:65469-78508 GCA_032468095.1 Pareas carinatus | reverse complement strand
GATTAATCCATCATTTTTGGCCCCATAAAGTACTGATATTTCCCTCTTTATAAAAAAAAAGTAAGATCAGTTTAAATATATAACAGTAGCTAAGCACTAAGGGATCCTTGGTGCTCTCTGAGCTTGATGGTTTGATGGTTTTCTTTCATACATAGAAATGAACAAGATCTACATACCATTCAAAACAGACAGTCAAAAATGACCAAATGGAACAAAATGACCAAAACACCTTCTCACCAGCCATTAACACCCACATGAGCAGAGATTAACACTAAGATTAGCACTAGACCAATAATCAAAAAGTAAGCAATAACCAAATCAAGGAACTACCAACACATACAAACAATCAAAAAGTAAGCAGCAGCCTAATTAAGGAACCACCAAGAACATTCCCAACAACAGTGACAGGACAAGCCACTAGTATATAAGAAAAAGAGTAAATCTCACTTTCCTTTAGCATGGATGATGTTACATAGTTTGGTAATGAAATGTCTGCAAGAAAGCCATCAAGCTCAGTGAACATCAAGAACATGTCAAAATTATAAATGTTTATAATTATAACTATTTTCTTGACTACTGAAAATTCTAATTGACCGAGTGTCCACAAAACAGAATAAGGAGTAAAATAAAATCTAACTGTAATCTACGGAATCAGTCTACAGTTATATCCAACATACTTAAAGACACTGAGGAAGGTCTCAAACTTTTATATTGGCACATGTCCATAAATTGCTATGTGTTAAAGTGATGGAATGATTAAAGTTCTAAATAAAGGAATGCCTTTAAATTATGAAATTTTGCAAGTGACAACTGTATAGTTGCACCCTGTTTGGCATTAAATGAAGGATGGATGGATACTCTTAGGTAGCATCAATCTTTCAGATTAATATATGTAAAATGCAATAGGAAATGGGGAGACAACACAATTATATATTGCAAGTTATATTATTTTAAACAAATTCCCAAACTGCATGCAATGTTTCATGTTCTTTATTTAATCACTACTTTTATATGTTGAGAAAGGTGTGTATTAAATTAGAATTTAAAGAAATGTAGTATAAAAACTGCAATATAATAATAAGTTTTGGAAATAAAAATGTCTAAAATGTGTGCTTGCAGTAGCAAAGAGAGAGGATTTGGCAAATTCAGAAATTTCCCAGATCTGGATTGAGACCGCACAGTCCAGAGCTGGAGAAATGAAGAGAAAAGAGGTTCAGAATATCTAGTAGCTTAGAAAGATGTAGCTTTAATTTGGCAAGTTTTTGTCCATTGGATGTAAGCTAATAAAGGTTTGAACTTGACTGGACTCAACTGTCTCATCTCTGGGCTTGACACTAATAATGCTGACATAAATAAAGGACATATTACTGTAGTAATTTATTTATTCACATTGGTCACTATTCTAGAAAAGCAGATAAATATAAGTTATGTTGCTCTATCAAACACTGTTTTTATTCTTCTGTTCCAATTCTCTCTGTTTCTTAAATCAGACTCTTCCATGGAGTCACTGTGATAATCCCTGGAACACAAACCAGTGTTTCTCCAACTACAGCATAGTAAATAGCACCAACATGACAAGTGCTGTTGTGGAATTTTGGGAGTAAGTTAAGAAGTCTACACCTTTTTACTTTCTATGAAAGTCCATTGTCATTTTCTCAAAACCAAATAGAATATAATTTTTTCTATATTTGTACTCTGCTTTTAGGCATAACATGCACCAAATGACAGATGGACTGGAAAAACCAGGCCAGATTCGATGGCCATTAGCAATTACTCTGGCAATTGCCTGGGTTTTAGTATATTTCTGTATCTGGAAAGGAGTTGGCTGGACTGGAAAGGTAAGAGAATATAAGGCCATGCATTGCAAACTGAATCAACGCAGTATTCTGAAAAATAGAGGCATATGTTTCTTGATGAGACATCCCCTCAAGAGATTTATATTGCAGTTTAAATGCTGTAGTATTTTAATAGTTTTTTTCACCTCTATAAATGTAATTATTACATATGGGTTGTGTTTATCACTGTATACATTGTGTTATGCAAGGTAATAATACTATTGATGTTATTGTAGATACTTAAAAGAGTATTGTATTTTTCTCATATTTTAAGACAGCCAATTAGAAACATTATGTATTGCATTTCTTAAATCCAATTTTAAAATAATTGAGAGAGAGCTTAGGATAACAATTACTTTCAAGTTATTCTCTTATTATTTATATTAGGTGGTATATTTCTCTGCCACATATCCATACATCATGTTACTTATCTTGTTCTTCCGTGGAGTAACATTACCTGGAGCCAAAGATGGCATTTTATTCTATATAACTCCGAAGTTTGAGAAGCTTTCAGACTCTGAGGTAACTGGTCCCACATATAATTTTGTTGTAGTTGTTATTACTGACAATCCCAAGGTTATTCCTCCCAATAGATTCATTATTTAATTACATGCAAGCTACCTATCCTAATCTTAATGAAATGGCTTTAACATTCTTCATTAGGTTTGGCTGGATGCTGCCACACAGATCTTTTTTTCCTATGGTTTGGGTCTTGGCTCACTGATTGCCCTTGGAAGTTACAACACATTTAACAACAATATTTACAGGTAAAACAATTGCCATTCTGCACTAGCCTAGTATACTAGATATTAAAGTTATAAGAAAGTTGATCCAATTCATAGAATGTACAGTGTCCCTGATCTAGTCTAGTTACACGCTAGTGAATGTCAATATCAAACTCAGAGCCATACGGAATGTAAACCCTTGTTACAATAAGAAGGAAAAACATTTAAATAGAAGGCAAAGTTGTCATTCAAATGTGGTTGTTCAACTGACTATCATAAATGCTGTTATTTCTGCTTGGCCTCCTTTAAAAGCAAATGACAGGCAGACAGACAGCCACACTCAATCTATACATATACATAATATAAACACATAAATACATATACCTATATATAGGGGGCCAAATATAAGCAAAATCAACAATAATGGAAGCATTAACAGAGTATACTACCAAATAAAACTCATTTTATACACAAAGAGAGAGCTTCAAGGGGATGAGAATAGACGGCAATGCCACTAATGTGTAGTTATTTTATTTAGAACATTAGATTGACCCTCCATGCAAGTTTTGAAACTCAGGACATTTAGGGCAATGATTATAGTTTTGCATGATCCAATACATTGGCTATTCCTGGGAGAGATTCATTATATTACATCTGTAATTATGGATGTGAAGTGCATGTTTTTAAGCTTTAAAAACAAAGAGTGATAGAAAAGAGTGATAGAAAAAAACTTCAATAAAGATTAAGCTGGTATACATTGCAGGTTCATGCAGATTCTTAAACAGGCCAATTGAGAGAGATTTGCCCTTCCAATTCTTCAACAAGTTGGACTAATTTAAGTCAATGAAACATTTTATCACATTAAAACATTGAGATACATCTTCACTTGGCGAAACATTTCATCAGTGCAAGGCCCCTGCAATTTGCACATTCCTATTAGAAAAACCATCATTCAATGTCATACACTTCAGGTAATCATCCCTGCCAGTAAGAATATGATTAAAATGTCTGATTTCTGGAATGATACTATCCCTCCACCCCCCTCTCTCTTTTCCCCCAGGGATTCCATCATAGTATGCTGCATAAACTCTTGCACAAGCATGTTTGCTGGTTTTGTTATTTTCTCCATTGTTGGATTTATGGCTTATGTAACCAAACGGCCTATTGAAGAAGTTGCAAAATCAGGTATGTTATTCCTTACTCTGTGTTATTGTTTTAGTAGTTAAAAATACAACTGAAAATTTCTAAAGTTTTCTAAGTCCTCCCAAGGGTTTACTGGTCAGCATGTGTTTGTTTAGCCAGGTAAAATTAAACCAGCTGTATATATAGAAATGACAAAATAAACAGACAGGATCCTAATCTTACAACTCTACTTGATTGGATAGCACTGCATCCAAAATTTACTTCAAAATATTCCTTAGACCACAATCTTCTTTTTGTATACTTCCTTCTACATGAACTGTTTTGCTATTCTTTGTAAGAGAAATACTGTCTGGTAGTTGAATGGAGTTATAAGAATGAAGAATCAGACTAAGGGGAATATCTTCAGAGCTTATTTTTTATTGGCAGCTAGGACCACTTTTATCCACATAACAAACATTAGCATTGGCTGTATGCCTAGCAAAACGCACACTTCACACTGACATGTGGCATCCTAGCCATCAAACTTCAGAGGCCTAAAAGCAAAATGTAAGTCAATCATTCAATTGGGATTCAAGGGCCAACTGGAAAATAATAATATATTTCAAGAAGAATATTGTTAAGAGCTGGGAAGCATACAAACTTAATACTAAAATAATGCAGTATGGTGATTATAAAATTACTCCTTATATGGACCACCAGTAAAGGAGCTAGAAGGAACTTGTTTGTCTGCTTCCAATGGCCAAAACAGTCAGTTTCTAATCTAGAATTGACAGCTCAAAGACATCATACACTAATCCAGTGTTTCTCAGTCTTGGCAACCTGGACATGTGAGGGCCTCAACTCTAATAATTCTCCAGCCAGCCTGCTCTGACTATGTTTATCATCCTGGTGTCCACTGTTATTCAATAGTAATATGTTGAAGAGAAGATCAGTCATTTATCATAAACTGTAAAGTTAACTAATGACTTATTAGTTGGCTTAAACCAGTGATCTCCCTTCTTAGCTTCCCCACACCTCATTTCTTTTCTTTCAAATGCCTTATTAACTTTTTGTAAGAAATTATAGAGTATCTTTTTGCCAAATCATGTGAATTATTGGGAGAGATGAAACTAAAATAAATCAAATTAATAAGGGCTACAAAGTCATGCACCAAATAGCACAGTTACTCTTGGAAGTTACACCAGTTACACTTCTGGGTGCAAATGTAAACATTTTCCAAAGCTTTAACTGCTTTTAATATACAGCTCTCTTACAGAGGCACCTGAAATCATGGAAAACATACAATAGTTCACAGGCATGCCCTTATCTAATGGGAAAGAGACTAGTTATTTAATATTATTACAGATTTTATGTTTCTAATGGACAGAAACTTCACAAAGTGGAAAATTGGGAAGCCAATGTGGTAATAATATACTGCACTACAGCATTAATATTTAACATGTTATCTATTGAATGAAAAAAACTCTTTAGTGACCCCCTACAATGAACTTCTTCTGGTTAATTATGATATTGCAACTACTGTAATACTCATATGTATCATGTAATGGAAACAGTATTAGGTTGCATCTTGTCAGCCAAAATTGAATTGTGAATTTTATGTTAAATGCATATTAAAGTGACCAAAGTGTTCAGTCCTCACAGATACATTTAAAATTCATGTTTGCAAAAGCTCATAGAAATGAACGTTTTCCATAAATATGAAATGGAGTAAGACAAGTATAACATGGAAGTGGGATCTCTCATCTATCGCTGATTGCCAGGATTTAACTGTCTATCAGGTTTGCTGCATAGGGAATATGAATTAATGCAGTTAAGCAACAGAATAACAAGAGTTGGAAGAGATCTTGGAGGTCTGCTCAGGCAGGAAACCCCATATCATTTCAGATAAATGGTATTTGTTTTCAAACAGTTTAGAAATGGATGAAATAAATGCAATGATTAGATTAAATTGCAGGGTATTTTTAGTTAAGATTTAATAACTGCTGAACTGTTTTAGGTAAGCTAAAACTTTGATAATAAGACAAATGATTTGGTTGACATAATGCTAAACTATTATTTTATTTTATTTATTTATTAAATTTATTTTCTGCCCATCTCACTATCCAAAGCAACCCTGATGATAATGAATGAGTATGCATCACTCTTAGCAAAAACATTAGCTTTATGACTTGGCTATTCCAGTGACAGATACTTGACTGCAGACTTTAGATTGAGGAATGGGTGCTCTTCAAATAAGACAGTACTGAAATAGATAGTTGAAGGTTTTGACTTGGTATAGCATAGT
This sequence comes from Pareas carinatus, assembly GCA_032468095.1. Lineage (NCBI taxonomy): Eukaryota > Metazoa > Chordata > Lepidosauria > Squamata > Pareidae > Pareas > Pareas carinatus. The sequence continues at coordinate 72,521 of JANHFO010001938.1, read as the reverse complement.
TTTGTGGGTTGATATGAAGCAATTTCATAGAATAGAATATTATAAATGCTATTTACAAAGTTGTCCCAAAGTTGCTTTCTCCAAAAGGCAACTGAACCTTCTTGGTTTTTTTTCTTTGAAAACATTTTCCTTCTCATCCAAGAAGCTTCTTCAGTTCCTTTTGAAAAAAGGCAGTTTTGGGACAACCATGACCTGGATGTTTGAAAATCTCCATAGATATTTACAGTGATGTTACTATCTGAAGCTTTGAATCTTTTAAAAATGAGCTCTGTGACATTAATTGTGTTCTGCTATTGTTTACATTTTAATTTGCATGTAATTAGTCACTTATTTCAATTCTAATCTGTAAATTTATCATTATATATTGATACATACTAAAAAGAATAATATGATCAATGTTTGTATTCCAAAAGAGAACGTGAGAGACAATGTACTTTTTCCTTCCATTACTAGGTCCGGGACTTGCATTTTTAGCTTACCCAGAAGCAGTAACACAACTTCCCATCTCTCCATTATGGGCAATATTGTTCTTTTCTATGTTGCTTATGCTGGGAATTGACAGTCAGGTAATACAGATGCATTATTATTTTTCTTCTTCATTATTATCATCATCATTATTATTATGGTTCATCACACAATCTGCCAGATGTTCAGACTGGATTTGATGTTTTTGTCTACCAATTGGGTCCTTACCAAGGACCTGGGATAAGCAGATGTGGATGTTTGATCACCATCAAATACTGTCGCAGGATGGAAGCTGTTTCCAGTAAGGCTGCCTTTTGCAACTGACTGATGGCGAATTTGTCAATGCCGATAGTGTTCAAATGATGCTCCAGTTGTTTTGAGATTGCATCTAAGGTGCCTATGACTATTGGGACTACCCTTGCTCGCTTTTGCCAGAGTCATTCTATTTCTATAGAATGTAGGTCTTTGTATTTTGTGATCTTCTCCATTTCTTTCCCTTCTGTTATATGGTAGGTGCCTGTCTGTTTGCCACATAACACCCCGGACCTAACAATTGTTGATAAGACAAAAAAAATCTGGATAGTGGATGTCCTGGAGACAACAGATTATTATTATTATTATCATCATCATCATCATCATCATCATCATCATCATCATCATCATCATTATCATTATCATTATCATTATCATTATCAATCTTTATCATTATTCAGGGGCCCATTGTATATACTCTTATCTTATGTAATTATTTCTAGGCAATTTATGTGATATTTCAAGTAGGACAGCCTTTGGCAGAGAGGCTACAGGCAGCCTGAGAATGAGTGCAGGTGTTCACGTTGGTGATAAGTTTAAAAGGCCATTTCCAAAATAGTCAACACATACAATCCAACCTACCATCAAAAGAGCAGCTTCCACCTGTATATTAAAACATTTTGAGAAAATACAGAGCCTTCTGAGAACTTTTTTGTATTGTACCTTTAATTTGAGAGAATTGCTCAGAGAATTAATTAATTGATAATTAATTAAAGAGAAATTAACTCTTTCTGTCTATATTCTTACAAGACAGGATGGTATGGAACCTTTCTCAAAAAATTCAAAATGGGGTGAACTGCAGAATCTCTTGTGGGAAGGTTATTATGTTATGGCTAAACCAGTGGTCTCCAGTTTGGTGGACGGGTGGGGGAAGAGACGAGAGGGGATGGTTCCATGTGAATGACAGGCACACACACTCATGTGTCCAGCTCCATTTGCACAAGTGGCTCCACAGCCCAAGGGTTGGGGACCTCTGTGTTCAACCATTAAGTAAAAAAATAACCCCAGTACAAAGCTATTATCTTCCTCTGATATAAATTGGCAAATTCAAAACGTACAGAGACATCATACAACAAATAATTTTTTATCCAAATCCTTTCTTAAATAATTCAGTGGGGATGCAGATGTGGAAAAATCTGGCTAGTCAATGGCTTAATTTAATTAACAGTATTCTTGTTACCACACACAAAAAACTATTTAGCTTATTTGTTTCTCTATGGAATTACTTGGGTTTTTACCACTCTGAGAGGGTATAGTTATTGAAGGTTCATAAATTTAAGAAATATATAGATAAGAAATTCATGTAGAAAAACTCTAAATACAAGAAATAGAAATAGACTGTAGAAAAAGTCACTGTGGTGGTAAACAGAAGATGCAACAAATGCTGATGACTTATAAATTCTCATTTTCATCTTATATGAAATGGAGCAGAAGAGAAAACATATGCAGAGGTAAATGATGTGAATACATAAATGCATTGAATCCCCTATTTTTTTAAAAAAGGATTATATTATTCCCACATGAAACAAAGGCAACAAATTCACATAAAGCTTATGCATGGCTAGGTGAAATCAAATATAAGTCCATTCCTCCCACTTCATTATGTTCCAGTGATGACACATGTGCTAAAATATGCTAGCTTCAATAGGTCAGCACTTTGGAAATTAAGCAGTTAATATCCTTACACACTATAACCTGTTAAGACCGAAGAGCCTCATATAGTACTATGAATTTAAAAGTTAGGATTATGTTGACAGAATTGCCATTTTTTAAAATAGATTCATTTACTATAGAATTTTTACAAGCAAAAATTCAGCAGATCCCCCAAAAACTCAACAGATACGCCTGACAGGATTTCTGACAGGATTGTAAGCAATAATCTCTACCACTTCAACCTAAACAAGACCATCTTCTTTCCAAAATCATTTTTTGCACAGCATTTTTGCTGATGTTTCATGAATGGTGGAATAGTTGAATAATAGAATAGTTGTTTTAGTTAGATGGCTATATAAATGCTTTAAATACCATAAATAAAGAATATCTTTAATGCCTCAGTAATGATAGTGGTTCATTAAAGGTTAATTAAAATGTAAAAGCATGTTCAGCTAGCATAGAAAACAAAAGGAGGAATGCCATTGTAGGTGGCCATACTTGCTTTTTCTTGGCCTCTCTTATATACTGCTTGTGCATGTATAATTGTTAAACTACCAGGAAGCAATCAATTTAGGTTGACTTATAAAGACTGCTTGCATAAGCATAAATTTAGGTGTGGCAGTTTTTTACCTAGACAGTGAAACTGATCAGAGAATTAAATTGTATACACCAACAATATTGATTATGTTAGCCCACCTTGTCGCAAGTATTTTCTCCCCAAGGCAGTAATTGAACTTTCTCTTCTGAATATTCTAAATTCAACTGTGCCAGTACAAAGGATTAGAAATTGTCCAAGACAATGAAAAACTCCCAAATAGGGTTGTCAACATGTGGATATCCAGTAAACAAAAACTCTGAAGCACATTGGCAGTTGAGAAATACCATGATAGCTTAATCAAAGTTTAAATAAACAATAGTAAATGTCTATTCCCACTTCTAGAAATTTCACTTCTTGCTAATCATAATAGAGATTCTGCTTTACCAATGTTAAAAAAACTTTCTTTAAAAATTAATAAAAACTAACCAGAATAAAAGTTACTAACTACCAATCGAATGCCAAGAAACATTTCCAATAAAAATAAAATACGTCTCAGATCTCAGATTAGAATTATATCCGTAATTTTTCTATCAGTTACAGTATGTACAAAACTTATCCCATAAATAAGCTTCCAAGTGGTTTGAAAATATTATTATACTACTTATGAAATATTCATTTCATAAAACATAAAACATTCATTTTATCAAAATATAAGAGAAACAAGTTAATTGATCAGCTGCAGTACTACAAAATCTAACAGTCTGCACCATTGAAAATCTTTTCCTAATGTCATTCCAAATGAAAAAAAAGGTGAATGTTTGTATACATAAATCTAATAAAAAAATTTGTTTAATTTATGTGTGACTTCTACTCCCATTTTAGTTCTGTACTGTTGAAGGATTCATAACAGCACTAGTGGATGAATTTCCAAAACTGTTACGGAATCGAAGAGAAATTTTCATTGCTCTTGTGTGCATTGTGTCATATCTAATAGGACTGTCTAATATTACTCAGGTAAGTCATATATTGGGGATTATTTATCACAAATTTTATATACTTGTATTTTCTCCTTTGAGTGAAGAGTTAAGAGTTTCATCTATGATTTTAGATGAAATTTTTACAACAGAAATCAAGACAAAGAAAAAGTAGTTGAGAAATGTGTGAAATAAACAAGGCTTTCCAATTTTAGATTATAGAAAAGTTCTTGAAGTTGTGCAAAGCTCTCTCAAAACAGATATGCACCTATGACCAGCCTAGAGTTTGTTAATAATGTGGTGATTTCAGCTTTTAATAGTATTTAAAGAATTTGAGATTATCACAGTGTAGTTGGTTACAGTACATTGAAGTATGTTTTACTACAAACTATACATGTTTCTAATAACCCCAGTAAGACTTATTCCTAGGAACAAGACTGCAGCAAAAATATATTCATTCCATTATTAGCCAATACCCTCAACTAGAAGAATCACATAAAAGGCCTTGTTATTATGAATACTGTAAATTCTGCCATTGCTTAGTTAAATATTTCTTATAAAATATAGAATGCACAAGTAAAAGCATACTTACCTTATTTTCAAAGACAGTTTTATCTATTTGCTTATATTAATAGACAGAATTGAGAATCGGTAGGGAGAAGAGTATATGTATAGAACATTAAGCAACATATAATAAAGTTATATAGTTGGGATGTCAGACAGGTATACCTGGAAGAACTTTCTATGAATAATAAATGAATTATTGTAGCCCGTATTACAAACATAAATATTACCACAATGAAAAGTAAGCATAAACGTAAACAGAAGCAAACATCTTAAAAAACAGCTTATGACCTGATTATCTCTTTTCCATTGCAGGGTGGGCTCTATGTGTTCAAACTCTTTGACTATTACTCAGCAAGCGGAATGAGTCTTTTATTTCTTGTGTTCTTTGAATGTATCTCCATATCCTGGTGTTACGGTATGTCCTGTTTGGTGTTTCATTTGATTAGAGTTTGAGGCAGCACATAAGAGTTTTTCAGTCATTTTATCCCTCAAGCAATCCTATAAAGAAGTCTAAATTTTGAGGAAAAACTGTCTGGCCTTAAGTCAGTTCAATGGCATGAAAGGCTATTTTGATCTGTTGCAATTGTTGATTTTAACCTCAAGTTCAACCTCAAACACAACATTGATTTTTCCTGTCCAATGCATAGCGACTCTCTCACGATCATACTCCATATATCTAACAAAAGAAACCACTGCAGCAGACCTCGGATGGACAAGCAGCAATTCCATCTTACTAGGGTTTAACTTAAGTCTGCTCTTTCCCATCCCATTCAGACCCTCATAACCTACAGGTGCGAGGAAAGGCTGACTTGGGGTAATAATGTAAAAGCTAGTGCCATCAGCACATTGATGATACTCAATTCTGAATTGCCAGATGATCTAACTTTATGTAAATGGGAGAATGGATAGGATATAACCCAGAACACCCTGCAAAGGAGTAACTATTGGAGTGATCTCCCTTTCCCCACCACCCTCTGCTGAAGAAGGAACAGAACCATTGCAACAAATAGTGTGAAATCCCCAACTTCTGCAGATGGTTAGGAGGATACCATTTCAATTATTCAGATTCAATTGCTGAAGTTTACCTTTGTCAAAGGGCTGTAACTCAAATGACCCAGATAGTATTTATGATCTGTTAGATACAGAGAATTTACAAACAGTGCAAAGTGTTGTTTTTTTCCAAAACACTATTTTCAGGGCATCTCCATAAGAACTTAACCAAATTCATAAATTGTAATGTTGTGTTTGTTGATTTTTCTATTTTTGTAATATAAATGTATCTTAGATACATACCAGATGCTCTATTTTCTTTACAGAATGGCTTGCATTTGATCTTAGTTATGTTCTCTCCAGACAATGTTGTAGTTACAGAAAGACTTTCACCTGGATAACAGTTCCTAATGCTACTGGCTCTGAGAAACTCTGTTTCTAGAATGCTGGATACAAATTGTACTATATACTATCTGTTGTAAGAAAAATTAGCTTTATATTAGATATTATTTGGACTGATACTGTTCACTTTTTGCTTCTTCACAAGGCACACATGTCTTCCATTTCACCAGTGTTAAAATCAATCTTCCCTTCAATCATGTTTTTTTCAGCAAAACCTTGCTGAAAGGTGCCCAGATATCTCCTGGGTAAACATGTAACTTACTGTATGTAACTTACATGTAAACATGTAACTTATATGGAAACCACTACTAGTATAAAAGTTGTTGTAAAGATCCCATAATGTATTTGATCAAGCAGATACACATATCCCTTATAAAATACGTTCATTATTGAAGACAATTAATATTTATTTTATTTATTTAGGTGTAAATCGCTTTTATGACAATATCCAAGAGATGGTTGGATACAAGCCCTGCATCTGGTGGAAGCTTTGTTGGTCTTTCTTTACTCCAATCATTGTGGCAGTAAGAAATACAATAATTATTTACCACATGAAAGCTAATAATTTACCTTACCATTATACAAAAGTATAGTTTTAAATAAACCTTTTTCTGTAATTTTTTGAATTGTGACTTACAGAACATTCATATTCAAAATAAATTAACTGAAGAAGAATTTAAGTAAAACTCCTTCCTAAAGAAAAAACATCATACTCCTTGATTGAGTGATTAATGTAACAGCTCTTGGGAAATAATTATGCATTCAACAGAAAAAAGATGGCACCTTAATATCTCTTCTTACATGGATGACGATTCACTCATTCGCTCTTTTGATATATCGGTACACAGTGCTTTTTTTATAAATGAAAAGGTGCCTAAACTCACATCTTGTTAATCTTTTATTTTAAAAATTATATATTCCATTCTTAATATAAATGTAATTAATTTTATTTAAGGCAAAAAATGGTACTAGAACTGTTTTCCAGTGCATTCTATGACCAAAAAAAGCACTGTCGATAGAGAGAAAGAATTCTATCAAGATTTCATCAATTGATCGAGTGTTTAGAATAAAGGGAATATTTATTTATTTATTTATTTGTTTAAATTTATATACCGCCCTTCTCCCGAAGGACTCAGGGCGGTGTACAGAAA
>JANHFO010001937.1:161438-175256 GCA_032468095.1 Pareas carinatus | reverse complement strand
CTAAGTAAATACTTTTATTCAAAACAAACAAAGTAAATATAACGAGGCTTAGATAAAGACTACATCTTTGGAAGAACACTGGAGGAGAAGGAGAACTCCTCCGATGGCATCTCGAAAAGAAGAGAAAGGAAATGGAATGTGAGAGATAAGCATGCGCAGTAAAACTATAGATCACAAGTTCTATGACAAATCAAAAGTCCTCAAGATGCGTGGGTGGGGAAAGTCAGGGAAGCGTGGACCATCCCCTAAACAGACCGTCCGGGGTGCAAAAAAGAAGAAGAAATATATTTTAAATGTATGGGTTACCACTTAGGAATTGTTTTCTATTCTGACTGATAAATTATGTGAAATGATAGAACAATTTTAAATATATCTGTTCCTGTAATGTATATCTGTAATGGAAAGTATGCCTGCAAGAGAAGTGGGGAAGAGTTTTTGCATTACAAAGTTTTCTTAAAGAAAGTCCCAGAATAAGAGACTTAATGGGAGAAGTAGGGAAGAGTCTCAGGATAGATATCTCCCAGATATGTGTCTTTAGTACGATGGCAATTCAAAAAAGACCACTCCGTTTGGTTATCTATGACAGACACTCCCAGATACAGAACTTTTATGATACACATTAGAAAACTTTTTGACATAATCGTCATTCCAATTGAGGCCCTTGTCCTAATGCCTCACAAGGTTTGAAATTCCCACCTGCAAAGAAATCTCCCTCCTGGGAAGGAAGCCGGAAGAGGTGGGAGTTGCCCCAAATCTGGACAATGGGGGGGAGGGGGGTGATCAAAAACATCCCAACATTGGAACTGCTCTAAAAGTTCTTGGATGCATCTAGCGGTGTGTGAGTGAGCATTGTCATGAATCAACACCGCACTGGAAGTCAGCATGCCCCAACGCATGCCCCAAGGACAATGCGCTTGACGATGCTGTTCCAGGGTGGTTTCATTCCCAGGAGGGAGATTTCTTTGCAGGATAAATTTCAAACCTTGCAAGATGTTATGACAAGCACTTCTATTTGAACGATGATGATGCCAAAAAGTTATGCAATGTTGTCATTTTCTATTGGGTGTAATAAAAGTTATGTATCTGCAAGTGTCTGTCATTGATAACCAAACGGAGTTTTTTTTTTCCGAATTGCCCTTGTATAAGCAAGTGGTTTATGGAGCTCAGTTCTTGTAGAACCATTTTATAAAATAGTAAAAAGCAGTACAGTCAGTCTTCCTTCCCATTTTAATTAAACAAGAAAACTTATGATCCCCCTGATAAATCTCACTTTTACATGGTGCATCATATTTCTAATATTTATTGAGATATTAACATGGAAATGGTAACATTAAGCAATACTTCAAACAGCTCTAAAAGTGTAGGATTTCATATGAAGAAAATTAGTTACAGAGGTAATGTGGTTATATAATTTCCCTTAGGGGGCGAAGATTTTGCCATGTTTTAAAGCAAAGTTGCTTGACTTGTTCCCTATACGACAGACAGTGGGTCTATTTTTTTAGAATATTTTTTTTATTTTGCAACATACAAATATTTAACACCCACTGTAACAACCATTTAAATACATAAATAAACCATTAAACAAATAAAAAACAATGTATAAAAGCAATAGAAATATCATGTATAAGAGGTAAGCATTTTACTTATAATATCCTTCCATTTGCATTCAATATACTTTCTTAACCAATATCATTTATAATTCATTTCTGCCTAGTTTCTGTTCTTCAATTAGTCTCTAATTTCTATTTACTCTAATTCATTATTTGCTTTTCCCCTCTTTTAAAAACAAGCAAACACACAAAAACAAAACATAACAGACAAATGAAAAAATAAACGAAAAATAAACACAAAAATTCATAATTTGGGAAAGTTAGCTTTGCATTGTGTATGCAAGAAACTCAATCAATATATCAAGGCAAGATTTTCATTCAATATATTCTTTAATTTATATTCCATGTTCAATCTTACCAAATTTTTCGTTTATAATTCAATTTCTTTTTACTTTAAGTTCCTTATCTCTATAGTTCTTTCCTTTTCTTTCTCCTTCTTTTTGTTATTCTCTCTCCATACTAATCCTTCTTTCCTTCACTGTTCCTACTTCCTTTTAATTCTTCCTTCCCCTTTTGTCCTCTCTACTACCAGTCCTCTTCCCTTCTCATACTTTCAACTTACCTCATACTTTCATTCTACTCTTTCTTTCTTTCTTTCTTTCTTTCTTTCTTTCTTTCTTTCTTTCTTTCTTTCTTTCTTTCGTTCTTTCGTTCTTTCTTTCTTTCTTTCTCTCCCCCTTTCTTTCTCTCTTTCCCTTTCTTTTTCTTTCTTCCCCTCTCTCCCTCTCTCTTCTCTCCCTCCCTCCCTTATCCCTCTCTCCATCCCTCCCTTCTCTCTCTTCCTCCCTTTTTCTGCAAATTATTTTCTGTTATGTCTCATAAGAAAAAAGGTTCAACCCCGTCTAGAGGGCCTAATCCAAAACCCAGCCCTGTTCGGAGGGCTGGATCTAAGACCCTGACCCATTCGAAGGGCTGGAGGGCCAGATCTGAGACCAAGGCCCCTTCTGCAGGGCCAGATCTGAAGCTAAGACCCCGTTCGGAGGGCCAGAGTGCCGAATTCCAGCCAAGCCCCATTTGGAGGGTCAGAGGGGCAGATCTGAGGCCAAGGCCCTGTTTGGAGGGCCGGATCTGGGGTGGGCAGTCAGGTAGGACCTGCTGAAGGTAGCATGACAGAGCCGGGTGGGTGGAGGTCATGGAAGGTAGGACGGGGGGGATTAGGCTTAAAAGGGAGATAAGGGGTCAACCAGAATGCCATGTTTCTGCTTTTTTATAAGACTCTCCACTTGCAGTGCTGCTAGTGGTGATCTGAACAGAAAACCTCAAAATCAAACAACAGGCTACAAAAGCCCTCCAATCAGGAGAAAGGAAACACATGATGTCAGATATTTTGTTCAATCACAACCCTCTACCCATCCTGAATTTAAATATGGCAATAAATCTTGAATAACTCACGTAAGACTTAATATTTTAAAAAATTGTTTCTTAGTGAGCGCCTAAATGAGAAGATGAAGGTATGGGCAAAATTTTGATGTTTCTAGCTTTTACAGTATTGGAGATCTTGTTAGTCAGTGAATGAATGAGTGAGTGACTGAGTGAGTGGTGGCAAATATATAGAGAGAGATTTCAAGGCTTGTATGATAGTTTTCATTTCTTTCCCTCTGTAAAATGATAACAACAGTCTTACTATATTTCAATTTGATGGTTTGAATGGACACCAAAAAGAGGATTCAGTGGCTACAAAATACCTCTCTCTCAAAATTATCTAGTATTCTCTGCATCTGCAGACTTTTTACTAGTTCCATTTGCTCTTGTTTTCTCATATTTGCAGACTTGAGGACATTTTAGAAATTCCTAATTAAACCCTCTTTGAAATACTGTGAGCAATAAAGAATGATGCCAAGATACTGAGAGGCATAATTTCAATCATTTCACTCCAGAATTTCATCTGTTAATCCAGTTAGTGCTATAAAAATACTAGACAATTATAGAGTTATGATATGCTATAAGATTTATGCTAATGTGAATTTCCACTGGATAGCACTGGAAGATCGCTGCAGTTTAAATCATAACAAAAAGAGAGAAAAAAGAAATGTAGTTGAGGAATGAGTTTCATTTTGATATGCCACAGAAGGCAAAACATATAAGAATAAATTGAGCTTTAAACCCAGCCAAATCATTCCCTTAAAAGATTCAATCTGTTTGATGACCTCTGAAATGGGACATGTGTTGTTGAGTTAAAATAACAGTCAATATTTGTCCTATGAAAAGGTTAAAGGTAATAAAACCCATTAATGCCACTTTTCAGTGGGAGAAACACATACAATATAAATGAAATATTCAGAATCTGCATGCCTTTGTAATTATCACAGCAACATATTGCTTTGAGGCAAAATCATATTTGGCTGTAGTATGGATGATACTACTACACAGAACTTATATGCGTTCAAAGCGAAATATTGTTCTTTGTTACTGAGAAGTTTTTGTGCATCATTTGATGCATAGTTACAAGAAATATTGCTAGGATTTTTTTCCCTTTAAACCAAAGAAATCACATGAGCAGTTTAATTTCTCTAGCATTTGGACTGGATTCTCAAACCGAATATATATATATATACACACACACACTACCAAGAAGCCAAAAGCACTAGCCTGAAGATGGATATACACAATATATACACAAAATATACACATATACACAATGGGTAGTCCTATAGGTTAGCTTTGAACATAAATTTGGTTTTTGGAAAGAAGATGGAGTGATATCCCGTAGGGCCATTAAATTACAATGTGTGGAAAGGAACAGATTACAGAGAAAATACTTTACACCTTTATATTATTAAGAGTCTTTCAATGAACCTGGATTGCAAGAATACAGAAAGAACCCTACTGAGTCAGTAAGGCAATCAGTGTAAATTAAATCTATTTAACTGCTTAGTTTTCAGGGCAGATTTTCACTTCAGCAGTTTTATGCCATATTTTTTCTTTAAATGTACATAAATTTACTGGCCCATCTAGGAGCAGGAAAGATTATTAACATTTAAAATGCATTAAATGGTTGGGGCTCTTGGTCTTATCTTTATTTTCCACTGAAGAGGCCCATATGCTCTCAGGATTGCAAAGTGTCAGACAGACTTCTCAGGCAGACCAGACAGAGAACACATAGGCAGATGAACCTTCTGGGTTTCTTTCTCCACGTGTTATCCAACTGTAGACTATGATGTCTCTTATCTGATTGTTCCCTAGGTAGCATCTCTTCCCACATTTCTCCAAGTCTTTCCCAAATATCATTACAGAAAGTTTGTGTTTTCTTTGGAGCAATTCCAGCCCCATTCAGGTGCTAAATGCAGAAGAAGAACTGTCCAGAGAAGTGTTGGTAAACCATCCCTGTGAATTTATATCAATTGACTGTGGATATATGATGGCTGTGCAGTAGGGCTACTCAGATGTAGAGTTTAAGATGGGAAGACTTCCATTGAAGTTCAAACCTAAATAGTGCAGAATTTAGAATTGCTTGGAAAGTTTTATTCCATACATTATTTTAGACATCCATACTGATTGCATATGCAGGCAGTCCTCAACGTACGACCACAATTGAGCCCAAAATTTATGCTGCTAAGTGAGAAATTTGTTAAGTGAGTTTTGTCCCATTTTACGACTTTTCTCGTCACTTTTTTTAAGTGAGTTACTGCCGTTCTTAAATTAGTAACACGGTTGTTAAATGAATTTGGTTTCCCCGTTAACTTTGCTTGTTGGAAGATCGCAAAAGGGATCACACGATTTCAGGACACTGCAACTGTCATAAATGTGAGTCAGTTGACAAACATTCAAACGTAAATCACATGACTGTGGGGATGATGCAGTGGTCATAAGGGCGAAAAATGGTCATAATCTCACTGTTTACAGTGCCATTGTAACTTCGGTCGCTAAATGAACTGTTGAAAAACAAGAACTACCTGTATTCATGCATTTTATGAACATCTGATGCCATAGCATAACTTTACCAAGTAGAGTTGTTGCTCATCATTGCAGACGAAAAAGTTTTACATCGTCATTCTTTCAAACATTTCCTTCAATTTGGCAAGGCCACTTTTTCCTCCACTGGTTTTGCTTGGTGTGTGATATATGTGTGCATGTAACATAGTTGTTGGTTGTTTTTTTTAATGGCATGGCTTGCAGCTGAAAAGCTATTTTACATCCAATACAAGAATCGCAGTATAGTAACAATTTGTTCCCGGGGGGAAAAAAATGAAATTTTGTAAATGAAATGTTATTATGTTCAAATAAACTGCAGAAAAAGAACGCAAGAAATAACAGAGCTGAGCAAATCCAATCTGCATAATAAAAATCCATACCTTGGCTGGTAGACTACAGAGAAATATGGTTAATAGATGCTTATGAATAAAGCAGCACTACTCTGCACAATTTTTAACGTAGAGACATTTGAAATGAAATTCTACATTTCTAGAATTATTGTTACAATCTCAAACAACAAATGATACTTGGCCCTGAGGCGAAAGAAGGAAAGCAACAGCATGGCAGAGGTGTGAAGCTTAAAACTGCTCTGCATTCAGCTATTATCATCCACCACATGGTACACAGACATCTACAGCTTCATTGTACCCGCAAGCCTGAAAATTATATTTGGTTTAGAATGGTGATGCAGTTTTCCACAAGAGCCCTGCAAGACATTAAATATTTGGAACCAGTGATGGATGGAGCAATTCAGAGTAGAGAGGTTATGTCATCGAATATAGATAAATTCTTTTCTGAGAGCAAATAAAAACTATTGCAACCTAATTGCCAGGGAGATTTCAGACAAAGTTTTGGACTCTGAAATGTCTGTGATGTGGATCAAGAAGCACCTTAAATGCTGTGCAATATTTCCTTTAAAGAAAGGCGAAGTGTTTTTAAATTAGAATCAAAGTATTTCATTAAAAAATCCACAAGAAGAAAGTTCTCAAGACATTGTTAGACCATGGGTCAGTGAGGAATGAGGCAGAGACAGGTTATTATTATTATGATAATAGGTTACTGCTGATGTCTTTATTAGTTATGGGTTGCAGCACAAGAATGGCGCCCGGCTGGTTGGCTGCCCCTTATATCCCCTGGCTGAGGAGGGCAGCCTGCCAATCCGAACACTGGGCATTCCCGCACCTGGCAATACCATCCCTCTGGACACAACAGGAGCATTATTAGGAAACTAAATTAACCCTAGCTGAAGTAAGGGTGAACCATTTAAATGTATTGTTTTCAATCTTTTGTGACATACTTCTACTAAACCAAGAAGGGAAGAGAAGGAAATATTATTTTTCCAATTTCTCAAAATAAAGATAGTCCACAGGTTACAATGGCACTGAAAGTCACTGAAGTGACTTCTGACTGTTTTTCACATTTACGATGCTTGCACCATCCCTATGGTCACATGATCAAAATTCAGACACTTGACAACTGGCATGTGTCCTGGGGTCATGTGATCATCTTCAGCAATTTTCTGACAAGCGAAGTCAATGGAAAAGCCAGATTCACTCAACAATCATGTTACTAGCTTAACAACTGCAGTGATTCAGGTAAGAACTATGGCAAGGAAGGTCAAAAAGTGGCCCAAAATTCCCTTAACAACTGTCTTGCTTAACAACAGAGATTTGGGACTCAGTTGTAGTCAAATGTTGAGAACTACCTGTAATTAAGAATATGTATTTGTCACTTACAATAAGCAACTAACCCTTATTGAGCTGTTAAAATATGCTTAGGTTGAAGATAGTGCATTTTGTGAATCAATTAGGAAGATCAAATTGATTTTGCAGTCAGTGAAAAGTCATTAAAATAATCATTAGATATAATTATTTAAAGTCACTATCCCAACTTCTACCTATGGTTTGTAATAAACCATTTTACCACCTATTTTAATGCATTTTTTTTGCCAAGGGTTACATGAATCATGAGTTTTATTATAAAAACCCAATCTGTGACACAGCATGACACAGAGCTTTCTCACCAGCTGCACTTCTAGAAATAAAAAAACCAACACTTTCCCACTGTAAGTTGCTCCAAGAACTTGCCATAACTGTAAGAAATAGTCACTTTCCAACAAAGCTTATAGGAGATAATATTTTACTAGATTTTCATTCCACATATGCCAAAATACCCAAGCTATTTTTGGAAATCCAATCAATTGAAGCTTCATTCCTTGAAAAGTAATCCTCAGTTTAGTTAATAAAATCCTTGTTAGACTATTATGCCAAACAAATTTGCTAAATAATCTATCAATCTGCATAAATATATTTGGAGTTAGCATTAGGTTGCCTCTTAGATAAGAGACGATATTCATTTTAATAGCATTACATACCACAGATGTTTTTCCTCTTATTTCTTGGTTAGTTCAGTTTTAATTTTGTTATTATTATGTATTCTGGTATTCTGCTTATTTTTTGCAATCTTTCAAAATAAAGAGTAAAGGTGTTTTGAATCCCCTTATAAGGTTTACGGGAAAGCAAAAATGGCAATCTATAGTCAATGACAGTAGTCCATGTGATCAACATAAGAGTTCTCTGTTAAAAACGTCAATCTGGTTTTTAATAGAGTAAAAAAATGATACATCTAAAGAATGCTGAAAGGTGTTGAGACTCTGGAAAGAGTGCAGAGAAGAACAGCAAGAATGATTAGAGGACTGGTGGCTAAAACATAGGAAGAATGTTTACAGGTACTGGGTATGTCTAGTCTAATTAAAAGAAAGAGTAGGAGAGACATGATAGAATTAGTCCAATATTTGACGGGCTTCTACAACAACCATGGGGTCGAACTATTTTCCAAAGCATTAGAAGGCAAGACAAGAGAATTGGTTGGAAACTAACCAGGGAGAGAAGGAACCTAGAACTAAGAAGAAATTTTCTAATGATGAGAGCAATCAACCAATGCAATAGCTTGTCATCCATCATTTTAAAAAGAGACTGGACAAATATTTGTCTGAAATGGTGTAGGATCTCCTGCTTGAGTAGGAGGTTGAACGTGAAGACCTCTCAGGTGTCTTTCAACTCTATTATTCTAGGTTCGATATTCTAAGAACTATGCTTATATATCCCACCCATTATATATGTCCTAATAAAGAAGACTTAATGATCAGCAGGTTTTATTGTTATTGTTATTGAAACATGTTAATCCTTGGGTTTGGCTGCATTTTATCTAGTAATTATTTCATTCTATTTCTTATGACTTTCATGTTCTAGCTGTCAGTAATAAATATTAAAATCCATTTTAACTGTGATACATTTCAGGATGTACCATCTGAGACTCTCCTGTTCTGAACTCAGTGGTTGACAAACCAAAATGATCGTGCCACTCAGAGGCAGCCTTTAATGTTCTCTACAAGTTTGGTTGAATACGATCTCATAAGGAACGTGTTGAACATGCAAAGTCTGGGACACAAGTATCCAGCACTCTTACATGGGCATCAATATGCTGATCCTGTAAATATCTCCCAAATTCTATTAATACTTTTTTTTTTGTAATATCCCAAGGGTGGCCTCAACTGAACCTGCTCCTGCATATGTCCCTGTAGGTTTTTTAATCATAGATTATTAAACTGCCTCTCATTCTGATGGTGTGTTGTCATGATAAATCATTAGGGTATGCTGCTGCTGGGATGAAATGTGGCATCAGTATGCCATTGAAATTGTCAGTCAGATAATGTATTATTAAGGCATACTGATGATACCTTCTGCAAAAGATGGTTCAGCCCAAGGAACAAAAGGTTTCAAAGCCGATTCAATGTAATTACAAGATAAGAGTCAGCCAGCACATGGCAGGCTACAAATGGCTTTCCTGGCTTCACTAAATCATCTTAGAATCTTCTTATTTTCCTCCATCTGCTCCCATTTGTCTGAGAAAAAAAAGAGGACAGGACTTGTTTCAGATAAAGCAGAAGTGCCAAGGTGTAAATATTTTCTCCACATGAAAAGCAACTACCAGCTTTTTATCATTCCTCCACAGAGTTATCAATTGCTAAAATTAATTTCAACTAACATTCACATTAAAGCAATTGCAAAATTATCCTGTGTTCTTTCTTATCGTTCAAATTAAATTTGAAAGTTTCTAGATCAACTTAGCTCTAATAGGGCCACTAAGGAATTCTGTTTTGCTGCAAATAGAGTTTAAGGCTGCAAGTCAAAACTTCATAGTTCAATATTTCCCATGATATACAGGTGGCAAATATGGGAGGGGGAAATAGAAATCAGGTTTCAGCATTAGTTTCCCCACCTCTATTTTGCTATGTTTTGTAATTCTGTTTATTTAAGAGCATTCAACCTTAACATGAATATGAAACACCTTCTTTATGATGACATCTTCTTTATGAAATCTTTATGATTTCATTTTCAAGTTAAGACTATAATATTCACCTAACCTTTTATGGTGAATTGATTGTTTTGTTAACTAATTTAGATCTGAAGTTTTTGTTTTCCAAACAGAATCAGTTAAAAATCTTTGAATAAATAAGTATCCAAACTCTCAATTAAAATCTGATATACCCCTTTGTTTGTTTTTTGAGTTGATTCTACCAGTAGATTTACTTTCTATGTAAACATTATTGTTCTCTTGTAGATTGATATGATGGACAATGAAGTCTAGTGGGAAGATGGCTGTAATTTTTAGTGATTAATCAAAATTCTTATAGATACATAGTGGTGGACCATGATTGCTGCAATTACCACTTTAATTCTTTTTCTATGAGCATCATATAATAATTTTTTTGTGTTTGGTATTGCCAATCAGTTACAGATTCCCACAATCTATTTTTCCTCAGTTTTTACTAAGTACTACTGGCAAACAAAAATGTCTAGATTTTAATTCAATGGTTTCAAAAGAACATCTTCCATGTGTATTTGATTTAAGACCAACTAATTAGAATGCCTTATTGGCTAAATGAGGAAAGATGGAGAAAAATTCCATCTCTATTTTTTGTCTGAACTAGAGAACCTAGAGGCTTTCTTTTTAGAGCAGATGTTTCTATCAACTCCAAATTCTTGACATGTGGGAAATTCTCTGGTTTCTCTATTGATTGCCAAAGATCTAAGACTGAAGGAAAAAAATTAAGATTAATTGCCATTACATTCTTTTTTCTTAAGCGAACCTTCATGCCTACAATTAGATCTGTTATTGCTCAGATGGTTCTGCTTCCTAGGCACTGTGTTACACTGTGACTTACATAGTCACAATCATAGTCATAGTACATAGAAATCAAAACATTCTTCTGTTCCCTTTGTATGTTACAACTCCTGTCTAGTGCAGATGAACCAACTACTTCCCCTCTCAAGGATTAGGTAATCACTTCTAGCCAACTGCTCCAATTTACAATTTTAAAACATATTTAAACAGGTTCTTACTGGGCACTTAATGACTTTCTATCAGCTGCCTGATGCTCTAATAAGGTTCGGTGATTGGATTCTTCACTCCTGAGTCTACACTATCCCCAGTTTTGCACTCCATATCCCATCACTTATTTTTATAATTCTCCTATATATCTGGAACTGCTTGCTCAGTGGTTAAGAAGCTGAGTCTTAGACCATTAAAGGTCTACAGTTCAGCAGTTTGAGGCCTAAGTGCTGTGAGCTAGAGTGAGCTACCATTATTTGTCCCAGCTTCTGCCAACCTAGCAATTCGAAAGCACCAAATAGATTCTGCATATAAGCATATACTGTGTATGCTGTATTGCAGCATGATGTCATGCCAGTCACATGTTGTCTACATGTTTCTGAACAACACTGTCTCTTTGGCTTAAGAAACAGAAAAGAGCACCTTCCCTTAAAGTCAGAGATGACTAATGAAGTAAAACCCATACACCTTTATATATAATCACCTACTCAATTCTAACTTCTGACTACCTTATGATTGACGTCTTAATATAAAATATTTTCGTAGACATTTTCCCTCATGTGTGCTTCTGTATATGTACTTCGCTTTAGTGCATGCACATTTTAATTGCAGAATGCAACTCCAAATTCTGCAAACTGATATTTTGAACACATATGCACTCTGAATTGCCTATAGAATTACCAGGTGGAAATTGAATAACCTCAAATCAAACTTCAGACATGATGAATTTGTCATTTATCATTACATTATATGTCAAAATAACAAAATAAATACTAAGTGACAAAAGAATCCAATAGAAATATATCCTGGCAGGCAGGAAAGAATCCACCCAATTCTTAAAAATGTCTCGGAATAAATAATAAGAAATGCTGAATATATTATTGTGTACTACTAAATAAAGATAAATGAAAGTAATTTTACCTGAGGTTTGCAACTTCCACTCTCTATATAGCAATCTGTCTTTTCTTTTAAAAAACATTTCCAAACAGCCTTTTAATTATAATGTCTAATTAGAAGACTAGACTATGACTAGACTAAGAGCATGACTCTTAAGGATCATTTTTTATCATAACAGCAATATGTATTCCAGTTTTCATTAATGAGGCACAAATGGCCACCCTGGTTTTTAACAGCCTGTGGCCCACAACTGAATGTGCATTGTTTGACAATATTTGTTTTTAAAGGTAATCTCTCCCATACAAGCAAACAAACCCACAACTGCTTTCTTCAGAGGGAAAGATTGACGTTGAAATGTTTAGAAACAGGTACATTCCCATATGCATTTCCTGTCAGGAGTCCTAAGTACCTCAAATTATTTTCTGTTACCTTCTGTTCACTCTTAGACTTGCAGACACCTAAGGATTCCTGAGGTTCTCCTCAAATTAACTCTGCCTTGATTCTGTGATATATAAAAGGGAGCAGAGGGAAGATTAAGTTGGCTTTCAAGATTCTGTTATTATACCCTACAATATGATTACCCTATAGATTAGGGGTCATGGCTGACCATTTTCAAACTGAACACTTAACTTTTTGCAATGAAAAGATCTTAATGGAAAGCCATTATTTTAACCCAGTTGAATCTCAATTGACTGGCTTGATTTTTTATCCTAGAATAATAGTGGACAATATGAGATCATTTGGTCTGTAGCATAGTCCTAGGTTATTGTCAGATTGTCATGTTCTGGCCCTAAAAACAGTGCTCAAATGTTTTAAACTATTCCAAACCATGATTATAACTAGGCTCTTGTTTATATATCTATTCTCAATTATCAAAAAATGTTGAAATCTTTCAATAAATTTGAAATCTGTCTAGCTAAATCTGGCTTGAATTGGTTCTGGGAAATAGAAAATAATTTTAGCCATTTAATGATTAAATGGAGACTATGTAGCTATTTTAAAGAATTCTAAAGCCTAATGACTTTAAGACAAATTGAGACATACCATTGAAGATCTTGTCCTGACAAATAAGTTCCCAAAAGCACTATATCCTCCAAGATACATTAAACATTTCAGAGTAGAATTAGTATAGCTCTGTGTGATAGATTGCATTTTCCCAGTGTTCATTTTTTTAGTGTACCTCTAACTGGATCTATAATAATAAACAATGAACAAACATGCCTACTTTATATGGAATGAAAATCTAATTTGAATGCAAAGTTTCCATCAGTCAGTTGCTATTAGTTTTCATCTTCTATCTATTAAACGAGAAAGTTGTTTACATACCAATTAAAATAATACAAATTAGGTAAGAATTATATTAGCATTGATTCTCTGCTGTTACTTAGAGCTAAGTTTCTCATTTGTATCTGTAAGGAAAAAATAGTTTGGGTTCTATGTACAATTGGATATACAGTAGACAGATATCGTTATAGATATAAAGACAAAAGGAGAGCTACCATTTCTGCAGTGCAAAAATAAAAATAAAAATCAATAATTGAATGCTAGAAGATATATATGAAACTTATATTTTTTGTAATCCAAGAATGGTAAGTCTAAGGTTATGGTTTATTACAACTTCATAGCCATAGCAGGAACTATAAATTGCAGTGATCCAAAATACAAAATGTATTTTGTGATGCCAGGATGCCAACCTAACACGTTTGCATTCTGATATATGTAAATCATGCAATTTGGATCACGATGACACAGCATGTGTTTCATTGCATGCGTTCCTTCCCCTTTCACAAAAGTTTAACTTTATAACCTCATGTCACAAGTGTTAAAGTAATTGTTAAGATCTCAACTCACAAGAATTCCTGGAGCTGGCAGGATCGAAGCTCCCTCTAGTCTGCATGGGTTGGGCAGTAATAGAAAAAGAGCAGTTTACACTGATTGGCTGAGGCACACTTGAAGTCAAGCTAAAAAGACAGCAGCAGAGTTTTGAAGCTGCTGGTAGTTTAGT
>JANHFO010001937.1:120451-133283 GCA_032468095.1 Pareas carinatus | reverse complement strand
ATGCTGATGAGTCAGATTTATATAGAGTCAGATTCAAGCAAGCAAGACAGAGTGGTTGTTGGTTCAGAATCTACATTGACTCTTCTTGAAGTTCTACTCTCCTGAAAATGTAGGCTTGCACTCCAAGAGACCCCCTTAGACTCCAGTTTTCTGCTGGAGAAGCTGTGGATACTATGTCTAGGAGAGCTTCTGCCAAGTAGTCGTGGTCTTACCTAGAATAGTACAGACTGAAAATGGTCACTTATGTCCTTGTTACTTGCATTTGTATTACTGCAATTTACTCAACATGGGCCATCCCTTGAAAACTACAAAGAAACTTTAACTAGTACCAAATACAATCATCTCCATGTTTAATGATATTGTGAAAGCCCTGGTGTTATGGTTTTTTCTAGATTCAGCTCAAGTTCCTGTTTATTTCCAATAAAATACTATATAAAACCACATTTGCCACCCATGGCTTATGCTTGAAATATGAAATGGATTTTTAAACAAAATATGCATATCAGTACATAATCTATATTTAATAAACTCAACAAAGATGAGGTTCAAAATACATTGTTGTTACAAATCGAAGTATGTTCAAATTAAAATTTAAGAAATCAATCTATGTAGTCAGACGCACAATCTATCAGAAGATGATGCATGAATGTGAAAATATATCTCCAAAATTAAAATGAGTGCAAATAAATTGGAAATGCAAATTTTGAATATTTATTTGTCCTTCACACAAAAATTACATTGCTATCTATTTAAAGAACTGCATTTGGAATCTAATAATAAATTGGCACATGATTTATATTTGAAAACCGCTCTTTTAAATGATACATAAATCAAGGAAATATTACATTGAACTGATTTCCAATCTTCAGGATCAGGAGTAAGCAGATATAAGAACAATTAATTTTGATAATGGAACACATCTAAGCGCGTCAAATGAGGTCATAGCAGTGATTTCAGTTTAGATACGAAAATAGATAATGGTTTTAATAATGGATAGATAATGGATTTTAAAAACTGTCAGTTTTAATATTTTAAAACTAAAATATGCTTTATTTCTGGAAGACTTTGTTTCATATATTTAATTTTAGTAGGTATTTATTTTTTAGTTATAATCCCCAGGAAGTGGATTGTAAAACTACATGCACTAGAATATTTTCTACGAATAAAGACAGTCTTCTACCAACAAATAAATCAGTACATATAAAATATCTGCATTCTTGCTCTTATACAATCAGTGCATTGAGTAGAAGATTTTTGTGCTGGACTGAACATGATTCTAAAACCAGTATCTAAAACTGGTGATATATTTTCCTTGTTGTAAGAGGAGATTGGAAACATAGCCAAAAGTCATAGCTGATTCCTAATCCAGGTCTTATTTTCAAAACTTTTGAGTGTGCCCCTTCATCACCCAAAACATGCCCATCTTTAAGACAGAAAATGAACAGGCTGTCTAGCTAGAAGCACAACTCCCTAGAAACCTAAAAATAAGTGTATAACTGATATGGAATGCCCAATAATAATACAAGAATTGACGGGGAAGGTCCAACGGGCGTGCCATGAAATAGTAGAACTGAGAAAATATATATATACAGTATAAGTAAAAGGGAAAAAGAATGTAGGCATTATGTTTTGATAGGGTGGTTAGCCTTTGTGCACCAAAGCTGGAATCAAGTGTAAACCACAAGAATTTTTCTCCTTCTGAATGTCATTTACAGGCCAAGCACCAATATGTTTCTGCAGAATGAGTTAATCAGATTCTGTTACTGATATTTTCCTTGTGACTAAGACAAAATGTTTCCTCCAGGATTTTTCTTCCGCATCCAATATTAAAAATGAATAAAACAATAAAACAAGT
Organism: Pareas carinatus; assembly: GCA_032468095.1. NCBI lineage: Eukaryota > Metazoa > Chordata > Lepidosauria > Squamata > Pareidae > Pareas > Pareas carinatus. Next base: position 131,428 of record JANHFO010001937.1, on the reverse strand, counting down.
TTAGAACTTTGCAAAACAATACTAATCTGTACCCCATCAGGAGTATAGCATTATTTTCAGGAGACTGAAATGACATTAACAGTCAGAAATGTGGGGGTTTTTTTTAGCTCTTGCCTCCAATTTATGATTGATAGGATTCATATAATGCAAGTGATGTACGGGAAAATATTTTGTCATGAATTTTAAAGAGTTTATTTCTGTATTTCTGGAGCCCATCAATGAAAGCAATTTGGTTAGTGATACCTAGCTAGAAATCAGGAGACTGTGAGTTCCAGTTTTGCTATAGTCATAGAAGACAACTGGGTGAATTTGGGTTAGTCACTCTCTCTCAGCCTGACTCACCTTACAGGGTTGTTGTTGTGGGGAAAATAGGGAAAGGAAGGAGTATTACGTATGTTTGTTGCCTTGAGTCATTTATAAAAAATAAACACAGGATTTTTAAAAATGTGAAAATCTACAACTAAATATGAAGTCCAGCAATGTTAATGCTCTGAAGTATAATTCCATTTAGGGGAAAAAAAGTATTTAAACAAAAACAGTGAAAATGATTAGTTTAACAAAGGATTTGAAGCCATCTGTTTGGCTTATAGATGGAAATTATTTAACTAACACCTTTTTTTCCTTGACAGAGGATTTTTAGATAAGGAATTACTTTGGGGTCTGATTGCTTTTAATTAATTTGTGGCAGTGTGTTTGTTCTTAAATATCTTTAGGCTAGCAACCATGATCGATTCCTTACCTTTATTATCTTGTAATGTGAAGTTGTGGTTGTTTGTTGCATCTCCTGCCAAACGGAAGGAAAACTGATGACCACTAGGTGGGTCATCTCTGTCAATGGCACTGATTCTTTGAATGATCTGAGGGGGAGAAATCATCATCATATCAGCTTTTAGTTTGTTTTCATTACAGTGTAATTATTTTGTATTAAGAATTCATAATTACTCGTAGAGGAAGTTTAAATATTAATATGACCTTGAAATCTATTCTTATTAAAAGTACTTTTCAGAATGTATTTTTTCAGAAAAAAACAGCTCTCCTTGCTGGAAAATAACATGATAGAAAAGACAGGTGCTATTCAATTAATCTCTTGCCTAAACATAATATATCAGTAAAATAAATGTCACTTCCTAGGGCAGGATTTATTTCTTGAAATTGGCTCCAAGTGGTGGATCTTTTCTAGCAGATTTTTGGAACAAAAGACAACAAAAGTGTTTTAAAAGGGTTTCTAAAAAGAAGGAAGTAAATTTCCACATATATAATTCTTGGGACGATGAAAATTATAAAAATACTGTTTTTCTTTATCACCTCTTCTACCATTCTGGGTGTTGAGGGAAAAAAATGGTTTAATTTACTCCAGGTAAATTAAACAGAAATTATAAGGCCATTTCAATGCATGCTATATCACACATTTTAATGCTGTTATTCTAATTTCTAATCTGAGCCCATTTAATGCTTTTGAGAACGAATCACTTTCCTGAAAGAATTTCCAAATCAAATTCACATTGTTTTGGGCAATGTTATCATTTCAAAGACCCAGAGAGTAAATTAAATTGTTACTTTTAAAAGAAACAAATAGGGGAAATGATAGCTTTTATGGGTTCAGTGATTTTAATGAATTTTAAGAAGAAAAAAAATACTGTCGGCCAAAGAGATCATTTCTAAAGAAGATGGCAAATAGTCCATCAAACTAAAAGCTTAAGTTTTTGCCTAAAGGACTTAGCATAAACTCAAATGTTTGAACTCTGTTATCCTGACATTTACTTATTTTCCCAAGAAGTAATAACAGAGATGATTCAAACATAGGTTGCAGAGCTGCTTTTCTGCATGACAGAAGAACACCCTGAGGCTCATGTACAGACTTTAAAAACCTTGGTGGAACCTCAGTGTCCTTCCAAAAATTCCATGCAAAGTGCATTTTAAATAATAAAAACAAACTATAAATACATTATAAATAATAACAATTGCAGCAATTAATTTAATTCACTTAATTATCAGTCAAGACCCAAGAGGCATCAACCTTAAATGGAAGAATGTGGAGACTAGCTGCAGACTGAAAATTGTGGAGCATGCTTGTCGCCCAATGTGCTTAGCCCAGGATGTGATAATAACAAATGACAAAGTGAATGTTGCTTTTTGTCCTGACTCTACATATTTATTCCTCTTAGTCATCCTTTCTTGAAGGGTAGAGGTTTTAAATCTTTTTCAAGCTACGGACCCCTAAAACATGCTCCATGATGGACCCCATTCTCACAAATTCAACTAATTACTGATTGACAATTCATGCATATGACTTTTTCCAAATTTTTCTTGAGCTGTAGGCAGACCTCGTGGCAACGTGCCACAGACCCCAGGGAGTCCCCAGACCCCAGTTTGAAAGCCTCTGCTCTAGGACCCCACTCCAACACATCACTCATGCTGGCTGAGGATTTCCCAGAGTTATGCATCTTAAAGTTGCTGTGGCTGAGAAATGCTGTTCTAGAGCAGCCTTTCTTAATCTTTATTAGCCTGGAGAATCCCTTCAAATAATTTTCAAATCTCAGGGAACTCCTGCCAAAAAAAATAAATTCAACAATACAATTCAGCTCTAGCCTACACAATCCACATTTTATAATATTTACAAGAGCAAAGCAGAAATGAACAGCTATGTTTCCACAGGTCAAAATTCCCAACCCTGCAAGGATTAGCACTGCATGGCACAAGAACACTTTCCCCCCTCCAATTACGATCCTGTATGTATGTAGAAAACTTATATGGCTGCCCATCTCATAAAAACAACTCACGGTGACTCACAGTAATAATAACATCCAAGGACAATTAAAGTCCCTGCTCCTTCAAAAAAAAGTCCTATGGAATTTCTAGCAACTTCTCATGGGATCCTAAAGTTCTACAAGGCACATGTTGAGAAAGGATGATCTAGATTTTCACATACCCTTAAACTTCCCAGGAAGCATTGTATGAACCAGAAACTAGAAATGTTGTACTCTTATAGGGAGATGTCTAAAAAAATGGAAATTGGTTATTTTCATCAGTTAAGAAGTCTAGAAGATGCTCAAAGCTGTGTGTAGTGTAGATTCACCTGTGCAGTTCTGTAGCAGGGTCTTGGTTTCAGATCTAGTTAATGCTTATTTTAGCTTCAAATCAACATGTCAATTTTACTGCAATGAATTGATTATGTTTTAAGTTAAAAGAGGCATCACTGTAAATCAAATCACTGTTTTACAGAAAATATCACCAAGCTGTTTTGAATATAAATCCACACCTGGCCAGGTTCTGCATTTTCACAGACTGTTGTTTCATAATCCATAGCAAACTCAGGTGCATTGTCATTTATATCCAGGATAGTAATGGCCACATATCCCCTCCCAATTTGTGATGGGTTTTCTGATTAAAAAGAACAGAAAGGAATTATTATTCTTTATCATAAGCCATTTCTGAAAGTATATAATATATTCTGTATAACTGTATTAACAAAATGAAGTTGTCCGTAGGAAAAAAGTGGCAATGACAAAAACAAAATGCAGTACTTGCAATATCTCATCAAATCAATGACTCATTAAATATACTCTCCTTTTATTTCAACTATCTCTTATTTACTATTTCAGATCAAAGCAAAGGAATAAACTTTGGTAATCTAACCAGCTTTTTGAATTTCCTAGATTCAGTCATCACCCGCAGAATCTAATGAAGCTATTCTCTTTGACCATGAAGTAGTATTGACATAGTAGTTACACACAGTAAATTCCAATTTGCAGTAACAAAGATGAGCAATGAACCTCTGTTATCCATAATTTAACTCAAATATAATTCTAGGTTTCCAAAGATTTATATACTCAATCGACTCTCTATTGTCCTTTTAATGCCACTTATTAACCAATCTCTTTCCGGTCTCTGAATCCATAACTGTGATTACTGCAGTTTGCATAAAACAATAAAATATTCAAGTAGAGATGTTTCTAGAACAACAGACACACACTTTATCCTATGATACATAGAATTACTTTAACATATATAGAATTATCATGGAATAGAATAAATATCTTTGTATTTCAAGGTTTATATCTAGAGGTTTTTATTGACCTAGGTTTTAGAAAAAAAGATTTAATTCAAAATTGTTCAGCTAATACAATGAAAATTCAACACTTTATAAAGCTTCCTTTTTTTAAAAAAATGGCAACTTACGGCTTTCCATTGCTAAGACTGTAATATTATGAACAGCGTTTGTCTCTCTGTCCAATGTCTTTGCTGTAGTAATAACCCCAGTGTTGGCATCAATGTTGAAATACCTTTCCAAGTCTGTATTTCGATCTATTGAATACCTGGATGAAAGATGAAAGCAATTTTTTGATGAATATATAATTGCACTTTGTTAAAAATTTTTTATTGATTTCACATTAAGGGTGAAAAGAATTTTTATTATTTTCTCACTTTATCCAATTTTTTTTTTGAATTTGATATTTTATTGTCTTCCTAAACTAAGAAAATACATTATACAGTGTTATAATGTACTGTGTTAGCTTAGTTCAGTGATGGTGAACCTTTTAGAGACTGAGTGCCCAAACTGCAACCTCAAAGCCACTTATTTATCTCAAAGTGCCAACACGGCTTTCCCTTGGCCATTGGTGATGCTCCCACACCCCTCCACCCGGCCCGCAGCCTACATGAGCTCACCACAGGCCTTTGGCGGCCTACCCTAACTTCTGCACCTCACTGTGTGCTATGCTGCCCTCCAATCTAGTTCCTCTCATCTCTCACCTTCACCACAGACTCTGTTGTATTTGAGTCACTTGCCTTACCCCAGACAGAGGAGGGAGGAAGAGCTCCCATTGGGCTGCTGGGCAAAGCAGTGAGTGATGTCAGAAATGTCCTCTGGGACACATGGAGAAGGTGAGGGGAGCCCCGCGTCCCTCTGGTTTTCTAGTAAAGAAATCTATGCTTTGGTGACAGCACGTGTGCCCACAGAGAAGGCTCCGAGTGCCATCTCTGGCACTCGTGCCATAGATTCCCCACCACTGGCTTAGTTCGTATATTTCATAACATTTTTCTTAAGGGAGGTTACAGATATTTCCTTGTATTTTCTGTTATTTAATTCCTGAATACAGCAAGGGGTTTTTGAGAGATGGGTGGGAAGAGATACTCTACTGTCAGCAGTCCCCAACCTTCCTGGCTTGGCAACCCGAAGTGTGTGTGTGTGGGGAAAAGAGAATGGTTCAGTGTGAGCGGTAGATGTGTGCATGACTTCATTTGCACAAGCGGCAAGTGCATGCACCCACTGTTCACACAAAGGGAGCTTCACATGCGAGCACCCACTGCTCACACAAGTGGAGTTACATTCACACTTGTCTGCTGTTTGCATGGCCTGGTTCTGAATGGGCTGGGGCCCAAGGTTTGGGGATCCCTGCTCTCCAGGTGAACATAGCCATAATATAAAGTAGATCTGGACATTAAACACTTGTATTTAATCCATTCCATTTCCATCAGAGTTTGCACAGTGAGATGTAAGGCATTTTTTTTAAAAAAAAACTATTTTAGAGGCAGAACAAGGATGGATAAGGAAATCAGACAGTAGATCAGGGATTATATAGCATCACATTTTGTCCTGGTGTTTGATTGTCATCATACAAACCCATACTCTTATCACTGAACTCCTTTGGCTTAAACACACTCCGTTTCTTCCCTCCCAATTCTTTTCAATGAAAATTTCAAAGCAAAAATAAACAGCAAAGAAGAAAGAAAGATTATCCAATGTTCAATGGTTCGGTTACTCTCATTGTAAACAGCTGTGTCTTTTGAGATTCATTACAAATGCTTCCAGAGTTGGGTATGTTGACAGGATAATAGGATAACCCTAAATCATATTCCTGACATCACAATAAAAGTATAAAATCTGGTAGTATGAATCATTCTACATAAAGCTTTTTTGTGTGCAGGACAGCACTTCAGGAATGACCAAAAGCTTGTGGCGTGATTTAAAAAGTAGTGAAGCAAATGGCTTAACTAGAATTTTAAGCAGAATCCATAATTTGATTTCAGTTCATGGGGAAAGTGAGCAAGTGAAGTAAAGGGGTAATTTAGGAGAGTGACAACAACACTGCAATTGATTAAAACAAATGAGCACAGAGATATGACTCTTTCATATAAGTTCCAGAGCTTTACTAATTATAATGATGGTATCATTTCCGAATTTTCACCTCTTTTGGCTATGCAGCACTGGGAGATACAAGTTGGCAGAGAAACCTTTCATCAGTTAATTCAACAATCCCGACAGATATATTTTTAATATTGTAAAACCATTGCTTGCAAAAGAATACATTACAAATTTTCCACATTCTGCAGAAATCATTTCTAAAGAAATAAAAAGATTTTAAGTGGATATATGTCAATAAATACTTCAATTCACTTTTGACTAAAAGGATGGACGTTTCAAAGCTTGAGGATGAAATTAGTTGCAGGCAGTAGCCATCCAGTTAGTATTTTAATATGAAAATCTATATCTGTAGCTCAGTCATAATGTTTATTTGAAGATTCAAGAACTTTTTTATATGGAACAATGAATATTGTTCTTGTTGGACTTTAAAAAGGGAAATTGGAATGTAGAGAGAAACTCCTTATAAGCTGGCTGGCATAGCTAACAATGAGCCTTTGTCATATCTTTTCTTTCTTTCCATTATTGCTGTTTTGAAAAAGAACATTTCAGAAAAGTAACTGGTACAACTGGATTCTTAACAACAACTAGCACTAAAAATTTGCAATAAGTTCTACAATTTTCCTATTTTGCAATCTCTCTTGCCGTTGCTGTCATATTTAGTTTTGTCTATTGTTTATTTTAAATAACTACCTTTTCTCTAGCTATGCAGTTAGATCTAGAATAACTTGATCATGTATGTGCATGCTACTTTTTTCTTCTAAGGCTACATAATTAGGAGCAAAAGATGACTAATGTACTATTAGCAATTAAAGTTAAAACTTTAAAAATATATTACTTTAACTAAAATTCAGATTAATTCATTTTGCCTTCATTTTATAAAACAGAAAGAAAAATGGGCTTTTGAAAATATAAAGAGTTTATGTAATAACATTCAGATTCCAATCAAGAGTATATTCTGTCTGGGCTCCTGATTCTTTTGTGGGAAGATTTTATTTTTGATTACAATAGAAGCTTTCTATCATTCTGCCTCAAATGTATAACTATGAACTGAAATGCTTCTGTCATATTGTATACTACCACCTAGAGATATTAATTTCTTGAGACATTCTGTTTTTGGTAATAGCATTCTGATTCCTTTTTTCCTACTCTTTCTTTAAGCAGTATAATATAAGCAACAAACACAGTGCTCCTGAGGTTTTAATACGGTAATTCCTAACCTTATTTATTTTTTACTTGTAAATGATTGTCTCTTGACTTAATGAAAATGTTCACTTTTTGTCAAAAATGTACATTGATCTGGATAACATTCAGTAGCAGGCTGTCATAATTGTCAATCCATATTTTCTGAATTTGAATTCTCATAATCATATACCAGATTGTAAAAATACATTCTATACCTACACAGCTTTAATATCCTTTCCCCTATCCTTTGAACCATTGATGCTTTGCTGAATTCCTCTGTTTTACGGGAACTTGTTTCTGCATAGGCTTAATTGGTATGGTTTGGCTTGTTTTAAATTCTCCCTCAAAGGATTTTTTTTTTTAAAAAAGGCTTCATTTATTGATTAACCAATTCAGTTGTAAATTACGGTAATTTGCAGATTGACAAAATATTATTTCCAGCCTAAATTAATTGTTTTTATTTTTCTGCTAGGATTCTGAAAATATTTCTGCAACAATATTGCATTTATCTTTTTCATTTTAGTGCCTGTTTGTATGCTTTCTCATGATTGTAATCTGATATTTGGACAGAAATGCCAAACTGGTAAAATATCTTCATGACCAGCACTAGAGATATTGTGGGCTACTTTCATAATGTAATCATACTTGGTAGTCCCATGTAGATGGAATTTAATTTCTGGTCAGCTTTTCACCCTTTAAATGATTAACTCTACTATTGTTTAGAGCTGCTAATAGAAAATCACAATGGAAGCCATTTGTATACTTTCTTGGGAAACATTGTAAGTTACCGGAAAAACTCAACAGAAACACTATAAGTAATATAATAACATTGTTTCAAGCATTTTGTGTTTATCTTTTTCAGTTTTGACTCAAACGAAGCACTAAAAATCTGGCATGTCTAAATTAGAGTCACATAGTTATTAGGCTACTGTCGCTTTCTGCTCTCCAACAAAGTTATTACATTCAACAGAACTTTGAGTAAAATTATTCTGAAGAAGTTCCTTTGCAGACAATTTAATACCACAAACTAAAATACATACATTCGCACACAAAATAAGGACATTGCACATACTATACATATACATATTCATATACATATGGACATTTTTGGAAAATAAATACTGAAGCAATATCCACGAGTGATTTTGTTTCTAAAAGTAGTCTGTGAATAGCAGCTGATATAATTTAGAAAGAACAAAAGCTATGGTCTGGGGATAATGAGAAATTCTTGTCATCTGTGGAATATTTTTCTCGGATTTCATTTGTGATGCATGTTGTCTCTTTCCCTGTATTATACAAATGCCATAAAAGCATTGCAATGTTGCCTAGAATACTAATGAAGCTGTATTTACCTATTTGAATGTTTATAAATTGCTGTGCCCCAAAGAATTAAACCTATTTGCAATTACAACAGAAAAACAAATTAATGTTATGCAGATTTAGCTGCTTCCGTCTTTTAAAGGCTTAGAGAAGGGCACATTTATAAAGATCTTTGGCATTCCCTGCACAGTCCTTGTTAATATACTTGTACAATTTCATTGGCATTAACGTGAAATGAAACCTTGTTTCAGTTGACCAAGTCACAACCATGTTCCCCCCCTCTCCAAGAGAGGGGGAGAGGGAGAGAGAGGAAGAGAGCAAGAGAGAGAGATTCATCTGTTTCTGTCTCTATGTGTTTGCGTATGTGTGAAGCTGTTTTGGAGCACCCTTTCCCTGATTTCTGAAGAACTACCCTGGTCTCCAACTCTGGGATTATAAAAGAAGGAAATAAAGAAAAAATGGAGTTGTCCCTCCAGTTGGAACTGATAAAAGTGAAAAATGAGCACTGGATTCTACCAAAGGTCTCATACTTTCAAATAAGCATATGATAAAAGCAACATATAACAGGAATAAATAAATGAAAAGAATATCCAGTTGAATATCCTGAAAATGAAAAAGGGAATGGAAATGAACTATCAAATTACCTGACAGGACTGTTAGATGCATCTGGATCATGGGCTGCTACAGTCCCAATCATAGTGCCTACTTTGGCTGCTTCAGATACCACCATACTGTATGCAAGTGAACTAAACACCGGGGGCTCATCTACATCCTCCACAATGATCTTGACTGTTGTCACATCATTGAATGGTCCAAGGCTTAAAAAGCGGGCATCTACCTCCTTATTTGCTGCTTCAATTCTCAGCGTGTAGCTGGTCTTTGTTTCATAATCCAGCTCCTAGAAATGGCAAAGTTTAATTAGCAAAGTCTTTGACTTGTGACTACTGGGAATATATAGGTTCCCCCCACCCCAATTTAGATACAAAAATGTCAGTCTTTTCAACAGCCCTAACAAATTTATATAAAGTAAGTTTTTGCATCTCCAAATGAGATTTTTACAATCAAGGCATGCATAATGCTTGGCATATGGTATTGAGAAGTTATATGGGGGAGAACAGGATTGAAATGGATGTATTTCCAAGATGACTGATTCAGTCCCATAGCCTTCACACTAATGAATGTCCTATAAATGTAAAGGATTGTGAGTCATATAGAAATTTTTAAATGGAGTCACATAGAAATTCCTAACTTCTAGAAATTCTTACAGGGAAATCTTCCATGAAATGGCTAATGTCAGAATAATATGATTACATAAAGCGGGTAATGGTTTGTACTAAGAATTTTCTAATTAATTAATTAATTTTCGGAGTTACTATATTGTCTGAAATAATCAAACAAATATTAGCATTACTGCTTGATGATTTCCCCAATTTTTACATACCTGTGAGTTTGTTTTGTGTGGGGTGGGCAAATTAGTAATTAGATACATCCCAAACTGCTACTAATAAATAATTACATGCATAATCATGTTTTCTGAATATGCAGAACTGCGTTTGAACGATCTAAATCAGCTGCATGGAAACGGATTGAAATACCGTTAATCTCAGAATCAAACATGAAAATTAGATTGATTAAGAATGCTGATCACCGTTACTGAAATTCAGAGTATTATAATGGAAGAAACAGACAAGGACAAGTTCCATGACAGACAAGGTCAGATTCAAGAACATGGATTCACAGTTGTCTGACAGCTTGCTTTTTCAGTTCACGGTCATCGAGCACATTCAGAAAAGACAGGCACCAGGTTTCTGGTGGATTTGTCAGCACATACTGACTTCTCCTCATGCCCTAGAAGCTTGCCAATAACTGCTGATACCTTCTTTAAAGTTTTAAGATTCTAGTATCATCTCTTAGCAAGTTTCACCTGCCATGAACAGGGAAGCAATGTGAAGGATTCTTTTTTGTTAGTCTCATTATGCAAATCTGCTCTTCTATGCTACTACTACCATGTGTTAGAAGTAATTTGTGGGTAGATCTGAAGCACACAAGCTTATAATAAACTAAGGAAAGGAAATGTGCCATACCTAAAATTTCCTATTTTGAATAACCTTTATATGTTTTCCTCTTTTGAATCAGAAAAGGGTATCTCTTATTATTACTGGGATTGATGTGCACTACCTGAAAAGGTCTTGAAAATTATCCAAATACCATTGTTATTAAAATGAATATATTTATTTTAATATCTGAAATGCTAATCCTGAAACCCATTTAATGACTCAATCCATTAAAATCAGTCAGAGTTACAGCAAAATAGCAAAATATGATGTTGT
>JANHFO010001937.1:97652-111979 GCA_032468095.1 Pareas carinatus | reverse complement strand
CTATTTCGAACTTATTAGTTCTCTTCAGCTAGCCTCATCCTTGTTTTACTGGGAATTGAACTCTGGAAGTCTGGCATATATTATATATTATAAAGTTCTCAAGGTTGAGAAACCCTGATATAGACTAAAGATAATAGGATGGAGGAAGAAGAAGAAGAACCCACAAATTATTTATTTGACATTCCTCTGTTTTATAAATAAGAATGTGTTGTGACGAGTGAAGGACCTTGGACGTTTCTGGGACAATATGGGTACAATTTTGGTTTACCCGTCCTTGATGCGGTGGGCAAAATTCTTGTTGCGTTTCTGTGATTTGTGTAATGGCGGCATCATTGGCATCATCCCATCACTGAGAGTAAACTTGGTCTCCCATCAGAAATAATGAACATCCATCCGAATCGGTTTGTTAAATTAAGGTTTCCCTCGGGCTTCTCCGTATTGAGATTGAGGTAATCACAACTAGAGAAACGTTACTTCGCGAAGGGTGCGGAAAAGAAAAACTACCGCCCCAAAGAATTTATAGCCTCTGGCGAGACCAAGAGAGGTAACACGGGAGGGTTATAAAAACAAATTTTTAGTAGAAGCATTGAGATATGGAATGTCGTCTCAGTATAGGTAGTTTTCAACTTACAACCGCAATTGAACTCAAAATTTATGTTGTGAGAAATTGGTTACATGAGTTTTGCCACATTTTACTACCTCTTTTGGCCACATTTGTTCAGCGAACCGCTGCAGTTGTTAAATGTGTAACACGGGCGTTAAGTGAACTTGGTTTCCCCATGGACTTTGCTTGTTAGAAGGTCGCAAAAAGGGGATCACACGGTTCTGAGACACTGCCACCGTCATAAATATGAGTCGGTTGCCAAGCCTCTGAATGTAAATCGCATGACCTTGGGGATGCTGCAGCGGTCGTAAGTGTGAAAAATGGTCACAGGCCACTTTTTTTCACGGCCGTTGTAACTTTGACCGGTGACTGAACAAATTGTTGTAAGTCGAGGACTATCTGTATTGCCTTCATCTACCGTTTATTAATATTTCATTAAAGTCTGATATTGTTTGCGTTTGTTGCTGAGGAATCAGGTTAGCTTTAACCGCAAGGGATAACAAACATATTTTGAAATAGCCGGTTTGTGGAATATAATGACAAAAATCAATAATTGAGGTGAGAATAGAATGTAGGGCATATTTTGTCGTTGATCAAATGTGCGCTTACTTGGGGAGCAACTTTGAATGCAATAACAAGCATTCCAAAGTCAGATATAGATTGAATCAGCTAGGCCAAATATTTTAGTGGAAGTGAGAGTTAGACAATAAAAGGAAAACAAAATATTAGCAAGAAGTGCACTTTGGCTGTTGAGTCTGAAATTTCCTCTGAGCTGTTTCTCCCAGCAGGGTGGGGTCAGTCTGTTTTTATGTAATTTTTAATATGCTTTGGAGCAGGGAGCTCCAACCTTGTGGATTTTAATGGCTTGTGGACTTCAACTCCCAGAATTCCTCAGCCAGCTTTGCTTTGCTGACTGAGGAATTCTGGGAGTTGAAACCCACAAGGCGTAAAGTCCACAAGGGTTGGAGAAGTAGGAAGAGCAAATGAAACCCAACTGAATTGGGGAAAAAATAGAGTTGGTTGTTTGATTCATATCTTATTTTTCTATTCTGATGAGGACTGGTGATGGCTCAGGCTGAATGGCTACAGTTCCTTATCTTTGTCCTATAGGATGATTGCTTTTCATGGTCATAAATAAAAATGCCATTATAATAAAGACTGACGGCATCAGCTCCCAGTGTGATCTTGGACGTTGTGGGTGAATCATGTACCCTAATGTATGTAAACCTTTGATTTGATTTGATTTGATCTGTTGGGTCTTTCTCCTTCATGCTCCTGTATCAAGCTGCTTTTCAGGAGATAGCAACAGGAGACCATGGTCTGGTTTGTTTCTTTTTAAAGATCAAAGTGTTGGGTGAAGCCCATCTGTCCGTGAGCTTCAAGGCAGCTTGGTGCTTGCTTTGTTTATATCCCTGTAAAAACAGAATGGAAGGCCTGAAAAATATTACAATACAAGGTGCAGGATCAGAGAGTTGGGACAGGGCTCTTTATCGTAGTGTTGGGACATCCACAAATATTCCAGGGATGAAAATGCTCTCTCTCATCCCAAACTGGAACTTCTTTTGGGACCATTGTTTAAGTCCATTGTTGTAGTGTTTCTTGTCTAATGCTGCTGCTCGGTTTAAATCTTTTCTGCATTACTTAACTGTATCAAGCAAGGCATAAATCCGATAGTTCGAGTTTTCTTACTGTATAGAAACATAAATGCACCAAACAAGGATCAAATATTTTTACTGATGGTGGTCTTTCCCTTGAAAAAGGAGAAGGCATAACCTACATGCGCTATCTTATATGTATTGTCTTGCTTTCTGGTGAATAGATACACATACATAGGCAACAAAACACAACAGCTTGCCATATGCCTACTTCTGTCATTTTTAGTTGTGAGCCCAGTTAATTTTTTGGAATGACTTTGTTTCCCTGAAAATAAGACCTAATCGGAAAATAAGCCATAGCATGATTTTTTTCAGGATGCTCATAATATAAAACCTACCCCCAAAATAAGCCACAGTTAAGATTGTCAGCCAGATGAATGCATTTAGTACTATATTTCCCCGAAAATAAGACCTAACTGGAAAATAAGCCCTAATGTGTCTTTTGGAGCAAAAATTAATATAAGACTAGGTCTTATTTTTTGGGGAAACACGATAGTGTTTGAGCACCCAGATCGAGCTTCTCCTTAGTTATTTTCAATAACATCTCATTGCTGTCATCTTCTGGGTGTCAGGCATGCAAGACCAGATCCACACATGAATGGCCTATTAAACTGATTTATTGCTGAACAGCCTAGACACAGGAATCTCCTCAATTAACGGTTAGCACCTCCTTGAAATTACATAAGGGCTAGGAAAATTCAAGGGAGGTTAGACTTTTAGTGTGCTTGTGTCTACGTAAAGATTCTAGGCTGATCCCTCTTTTAACTCCACCCCTAGTTTGTGCCACTCCTTCTCCTACACTACGTTTTGTTAACGTCCGTATTCCTGTGTCTCAGTCCTCTTTAAAAGTATGCTATAGCCTCCAATAGTAATTTGTTTCAATTTTTGCCATTGGCTGACTCCAGAATATAGCTCATTATATAAAACAGGATATAGAGTCAGTACTGGTAGAGCTTGCTTAGTGACCACCTCCTTTTGTGACTGGTTGGACTTCATTCCAGAGGCAGAGGGGCATGATAGAGTAGCCCTGCTTTCTGGATCCTGAAAGATGACACTTGTTTGTTTGAAGGGATCTGGAGCACACCTACTCCATGAGGTCTTACCAACTGGGCAGAAACCCCAGAAGGTAGGTAGTCCTTCAAAATGACAAGGTCCCATATCATGTAGGACTTTTTAGGTAATAATCAGAACTTTGGATCACACCCGGATGCAAGGGTGTCATATGAGCATACTGAGGCAGGCCCGAATGACAAGGGGATGGGTGGCTGTTTGGAGGGCCACCATTTTGTAATCCAATAAGGATGCCATTGTTTACTGCAAACGAGCTTTATCCAACTTGATATATTGGAATTGCAGCATGAGGGATTCATCAAACATCATGGCTGCTAGCCATGTCACCTGAAATGCTGGGTTTTTAGTTGTAGTAGGCCATCAGGTTGGAGGACATTGCTGCATAATGTAGCTGTATTTTTCTGATTTGGGAGGAGTGCTATGTTCATGCTGACACATTTGTATATTGGGACGGATAGAGTGATTTCCACAAGGGCATAAAGGTAATGAACCAGTCTGAAGCTATAATTATTCCTTACTGCCATGTTCCCCTCTTCCGTATTTAACCTTTTCCCATATGTGATCTGATTGGGATGGTCCATGCCATACTGTTAGCTGCTCTCTGGGAAATATTAGATAACCCCAGGGTCAAGATGGCAGCTATCTCCTGCTTCCTGAGAGGGTAATGAACATATCTTCCATACTGAAAACAAGTCCCCTATAAATTCCACATGTCACAGCAGATGGCATCATCTAGGTGACCTGGTCTGACCCCAGGAAAAGGAACAAGAGACAGGGTTGATTTGGACTTGAAGAGGAGGTCAGTAGGTCTGTGAACAAGAATGTGAATTTGGAAAAACAAAATCCTAGACAATGACAATGGCAGGCCAGCTTCAAAAGGTTGCCAGGAGAACATCATGATATCTTCATCAAACTCTTAGGAACTGAGATTCAAAGAAGGTTCAGTTAACTCTTATCTTTTCCTAGGCCTGCTGTATCCTGCACTATCCAGTCCTCCTGTAAGCTTTTCCCCTGGTCATCCATGAAGTTTCTTTGGGGAAAAGTATGTCCTCAAGGCTTCATGTGATCATGTTTTATAGATGGCATATGATACCATTTAAAATGTCTAAGATGTTTAAAGAAGTGTCAGACAGATGTTGGAAGTGCTAAAGTAATACTGGCATGTACTACCACATGTGGTGGACGTGTACATATACTGCAAAATACTGGAAAAGAATCCGTAAGTGATTACAAGAAATGTTGAAAATACAGGTAGACTTTAAACCTGAGTTGTTTTTGTTGAGCATTGTTCCAGAAGAGTTTAACAAGTAATAGTTGTATTTGACTGTAGACGTACTGACAGCAGCTAGGATTGCTTTTGCACAAAACTGGAAGAATGAAGAAATAATACAGGATGAAGAAATAATTAGAATTTTTTTAGAATGTGCAGAAATGGATAGATTGACTTTGATGCTGAAAGATAAAAAAGAATCAGTATACTTCAAAACATGGATTTTTTTATGGATTGTAAGATAAGAGATTGAAGGAGTAGGTATGAAATTGTATTACAAAGATAGATAAATATTGATGAAATGTATATAAAAAATGTATACTCAGTTGATGCTGATCGAAACATTTACTACATTGTTTTTTTAAAATTTTCTTTTAAATGTTTTTAAAAATGAATTTAAAAATTTATTTGGGGAAACAAAAAGACTTGGTATCATCATAAAAGTTATGGAGATGAATATCCCTAATGCTGAAAGCAAATAAGTTGAAGAAAATTCCAGCTTTTCTTTTTAGTACTGGAATAAGCCGTCATTAGCAGGGCACAGGAAATTGCCTTTTCAATCAAATTGTTGATTCTTTGTGATATTTTTTAACAGCTTGAAAGGGTGCATATATTTGAAGCGGTGGACGTGGAGGCTGTCAGGGTCTGGATGGGAGTCAACAGGCTGAGACTTAACCGAGACAAGACTGAGTGCCTGTGGATATTGCCTCCTAAGGACCATAATATCTATCCATCCTTAGTTCTAGGGGGAGAAGTGCTGTCTCCTTCAGAACGGGTTCACAATCTGGGTGTCCTACTTGATTCACAGCTTAAATTAGACCAGCATCTGTCTGCTATGACTAGAAGGACCTTTGCACAGGTTCGCCCGGTGCATCAATTGCGACCCTATTTAGATCAGACAGTGCTTCGCACAGTCATTCACGCCCTTGTCACCACTCGATTAGACTACTGCAGCGCGCTTTACATGGGGCTACCCTTGAAGGTTATTCGGAGACTACAGTTAGTCCAGAATGCGGCCGCGCGAGCTATTGTGGGTTTGCCTAGGTACACCCACATCACACCAATTCTCCACGAGCTGCACTGGCTTCTTATTGGTCTCTGGACTCAATTCAAGGTGTTGGTGATCACCTTTAAAGCCCTACATGGCTTGGGACCAGTCTACTTATGGAACCGCCTTCTACCGCATGTCTCCCAGCGACCTATTAGATCTCACAAAGTTGGTCTTCTCTGAGTCCCGTCAACCAAACAATGTCGGTTGGCGGGTCCACGAGGAAGGGGCTTCTCTGTGGCTGCTCCGGCTCTCTGGAACCAATTACCACCGGAGGTCCGGACCATCCCCACCCTAGTAGCTTTTTGTAAAGCTTTGAAGACCTGGCTTTTTCGGCAGGCTTGAGATTATTGATCACTTGAGATCTAAACATACTTGATGTATGCTTGTTGTTTTTCTGTTTATTTTTAGCTATTCCTATTTATAATTTAAATCTATTTATTCTTTGTTTGTTATCTATGTAAATTTTTATATTGTTTATTGTAAGCCGCCCTGAGTCTATGGAGAGGGATGGCATATAAATACAAACAAACAAACAAACAAACAAATAAATAAGTAAATGCTCACCTCTGGAGCAATGCTGGGGTGATATGACTCACATGCCAGCAGAAAGAGCTCTGTATGCCCACTGCAGCAAGTGTGCCATAGGTTCACTATCACTGCCTTACTCCATTTTGACAAGCTCTTTTTTATGAATCCTACTTATTCCTTCCAAAAGACATAGGGCATTCTTTGATATCATCCAGTCAGCTCTAACAATGGAGTTCTGCGACCTTTTTACGTCTGGCATTAATTAATATATAACAACATTGTAGTACAAAGTTCCACAGCATTCTAGGTACAATCGTTATATTTTTAGCAAATATGCAAAGCTCTTTCCAGATGTCCATGAATTCTTGATTTTCTACTCAGACAGAACAAAATTTCAAGGATGCATAAAATGCCATAAAACGAGCAAACATAAATACTTACAAAACCCATACCACATTTACTAAAATAGTAAAAAAGCTATTGATTTTTTTTTACAGAAAAGTGAAATGTCTGAATAATACAATGCAGTCAAAGTATACAAGCATATTTTCACAAAGACAATATTTGTGGAAAGTTTTTAAAATATAAAGTAATTCACAACTGAGAGCTTGAGAGCATACTGATGAATAAGGAAGGGGAAATGCATAAAGAATGAATGAGATCACAAGAATAAAAAAATAAAAATGAGTAGAAATGATAACAAGTATTTACACGTTTTAGATATATACTTGTTGGAACACATTTAGGCTTGTGATAATAAAAACACTTATTTGCAGTAGCACATTGATAATCAAATTCAAATTCTGAATGCCTAGTTCAATTCATAGTCAAGAGAACATGGTGGAACCACATTTTTCCTCTTTCTTCATTAACTTTCATATCCAAGGAGACACATCCAGAAGCAGCAGAGCTATTTTTTTAAAAAGGACCAGTGCCCTGTTGTTAATGATTTAGAGAAACTGTAAGGCAAAATTGACTTTCCCATTAGGCAGAATGAAGCAATTGCTTTAGATGACTGATGCTGGGATGAAATAATAGTAATTATCCTAATCATTCCTCCTGAGCTTCCCTTCCCTCTCAAAAAAATCCTTAAGCTACCCTGAGTGTGCTATATGGGTTGCCTTGAAAGCTCTACACAAATTTGCACACTTCAGGGGTGATTGAAATCTTGATCTAGTTACCTGAAGCCAATTTCATTTTCTAGTGCAGCACACTGATACTTGGAAGAAATCTACCCTGAGTGTGCTATATGGGTTGCCTTGAAAGCTCTACACAAATTTGCACACTTCAGGGGTGATTGAAGGAAGGAAAATGTGTTATGTGTGTGTGTAGGGTGGTGATGGTTCCTTTTCTTTGTCTCTGGCATTAGAATGTCATGGGCTAACTCTGCTGAATGGGAAAAAAATCAAAAGAAAATGATGTGTGATTGGTACTCTCCTTTCAAGGACAAAATAAATGTGGGATGTGTTTTGAAATAATTTAATTGGGTACCTCCTAAATGCTTCAGAGGCTCAGTGACTTCAGTTCTTATATATGGTACAGAATGTTACAACTTCAATTTGTGTTTATGTGTTTGACTCTCTGATATTGACATAAATAGCTAGTCAATGTGTTTTCTCGCTTCCTTAATCTCTGCCTATCGGAACACTTTTGGGATGGCAAAACTGACATTACTTGGGAGTTCTATTCACTTTCTCAGCACTTAATTTCTTTAATGCGTCAAGCTATAAATCCTAACTTCATTCTTCCTTGCACTAACTTCTATGTTCTTCTATTCATACAACTGGGAATTCAGCTCAGCTCTAAGCATTCTAAAAATAGACTTATAAGTGACCTTATTTTTATACTCTACATTACTGAAGCAGATTTAAGTCTCTTGACAATGAAGGATTGGGTGCCAGGTTAATATTTAATGGCACTAGCCAAACCTTTAATATCCTAAAAACAGGAAATGAGTGGAAAGACTACAAATTTTTGTACTGCTGTCACAGTTATTTTGTTTTCTTGTATACTGGTATGAATCCACCAGGAATATGAGGATATAAATAAATAAAGCAAATAAATAATCAATGCCAATCTCCTCCTCTTAATTTACCTACCTTATATAACCATGTCTTGTGCTTTTTGACTTCTGCTGCCTATTCTAACTAATTAATGCAGAGCATTGACAGTAAACTGTCACACAACTTCACACAACCAAGACTTCCAAGAGACCAGAGGTTCCTTTTGAAAAAGGACCAGGTTTGCCACCAAATTATCTTAACCCTCCAAGCACCAAATAAAGCCCATGTGATCAGAAGTGTTATGAATTGACTTTATATAGGATTTGCTGAATCACAGCTAAAGAAGCCTGAGTAGGCCCAGAATGACTGTCTGCAGGGCCTTTTTGTGCGGTAAATTACCAAGTGCCGATTGGTCGCTGCCTGGTGGCCACACTCAGCCGCCCTGAATCCTAGGAGAGGGGCAGCATACAAATATAACAAATAAATAATTGCTATGTAGTCTTGACTCTGTCCTGGGCTTCTGTCTGTGTATGCTCATTATTGCTATCCCTATAATAAATCTGTTCTTGTTTGCAACCTCTGACTCTTCAATGTCTCCAAAGTACTCAGAATACAACAAGAAGCAGCACAGCTATATCAGAAGCTTCACCAAAAGTCCTAATCAGACCAACACCCAACCAAAACCAATAATGAGAGAGGATTCTTCCAATGAAAGGCCACACTTGGTAACAATTAAGTCAGGCCTTCTGGCACTCATAGTTAATTATCCAAGCATCACTTGATTCTTGCAGGAAAAGAAGTAGAAAGCTAGGAGGATTTTTAAAAAGCAAACGAACAAACAAACCAGTTTTTAAAGTGTGTGCATTCAAATTAATCTGCACAGTCTCTGTCTCGGTTCCTCTAATCTTCCTAGTTATTTTGCTACTGAATAATTCTAAAACTATTGTTCTGTTTTTATGTTTATCTTTGCCCTAAGATGAAGAATATTGGATATGTAAGAGTCACCTCACAGCAAGATGGCAGGAAATAAATTTAATAAATACTAGTAATATTTAAAAAAAAATGTATTGTGCTAAAACCTTTGCAGATATCTAAGTGAAACTCAATAGGATTAACATTATGTAAAGAACCTGTCATCAGTGCTTCTTTTCATTCCATTCTGTCAAAAGGCAGAAGCTTTTGGCATTTGGAATTTTCCCCATTATAGTTATCAACAATATCTGGATTTGAAAATGGCTCAAATCAGATAGCCAATGAATTTTCAATTACAGATTTGACCTAAACCATCTTGGAATTTCAAATCTCCAACTCAAATTGAATCAGAGGTGATTCATAAAGACTTATCTATATGCTATTAAACTAGGCAAAACAGTCCATCACAGGGCAAAACCTTTTCAACCAAGGTATCTTAATCTAACTTAGATAATGCCAGGATCCATTGTTCTTGTGGGAAGGAATTTTTTGAACATTCTTGCTATTTCAATGCCATTGCTCTTCACTGTCACAGCTGCTCTGCCACAGTCATGTGATTCTCATTTTCTCCCCACAAGTCAAGAGGGAAACTTGGAAAGCTTGCAGGAAGAAAGTCACATGATCGGAGCTGATGGCAGAAGCGAGGCAGTGACTTCGAAGTTCTTTGTTTAAATAAGGAAATATAAATGAAAGAATAACTCAACGGATCACAGATTGCTAGGTATAGTTTAAAGTACAAGAAAATAGTTACCTGTCTTTGGTTCCACAGAAAAATAAGGTTGACCTTGAAGGATGCTGTAAACCACTCTGGCACTGTTGCCATATGTGGGGTCATCTGCATCAGTTGCTGTTACTTGTACCACAGAGGTTCCTGAAAGTATTCAGAAGTAATAATAAATTTGTTAATGTTTGCCATGCAACAGAGAAATGGAATATTGCACTTCTGAGGTGAGCATTTTTAATGAAATTCACCGAATAATACAGCTTCAAACCATGTTGACATGTATGTCATTTAGATTACACCAAATTTCTTTGATAACAGTTGATAACAATTATTAGTTGTTCTTTTAAAGCAAAACTGGATAGTGCCGGAAATAGAAGGCAACTTCCATTTGCTTCCAGAGAAAATGCATACAAGAGACAAACAAGTCAATGTCAATGTCAAGGCAATTCAGAAATCTATCCATCCATAAGACTTTAATATTGAGCATTAAAAAAAAATTTTGTGTTATAAAACTTGTAGTACCAGTCTTTTTCTACCATTAGAAGCTATTATTCTATATCAGAAAATGGAGTTTTTTGCATGTATCTGTCAGAAAAGCATGAATAGGTGTCATCTATGTTCCTGGAGTACATATGAAGGTAGAAATACACAGATTTATGATAACTGGAAATTGTTATAATGGAAGAACCAGAGAGAAATTCACAGAGAAACTGTGCACATGTGGTCTGCTGTGAGGAATAAATGTTGGGAAAAGCCAAAATGACTGTGTATGCTTTTGCCAATTTTGTTATATGATGTGAAAGCTGGATATACTAAGTAAAAACATTCAAGTATTTTAAATAGGGTACTCAAGAACTAAACAAGGTAAAAGAAAAGATATAGGATCAAGAATGAACTCGCCCTTGATGAATGTGACTCAATACAAAAGTGTATGGCCAGTATGAAAGAGGTACACTAAAGTGTGATCATCTAGAGAAAATGAATTAGGGTCAATAGAAAATAGAAAATAAAAATAAATGAGTTCAAAGAAAAAAAGAAAAGAAAAAAGTCATGGTTTGATGGCGTTGGTGTTGAAGAAATTTAAAAAAGGAAAAAGCTTAACTAAATATGAATTGGTTTATGGATGGAATATAAACAAGAATAGTTTACAAGGGTGCAAATGTTATAGTGTCATATGATGAATGAATGTTTGCTTTCCATATGTCCAGCCTTTAATTCTGTAGCATTGTATTTCTTATCCATTCATTAATTTGTTCATTCAATTTTGTGCTTTGAATAATAAAATGGTTTGTGCCAAAATGGAATAGTGTGGCATATATGGGTATATGGCATCTCACTAGGTATCAAAAACAGTTTTGTTTTCCTTCTTAAGACTGTAAGCACTATGAAGCAAAATATTACGGTTATTTTGTTTTAGTATTTTAAAAAAGTACAAAAGGAATACATTCTCTATCTCTCATTAACAAATGTCCTCAAAAATAAATACCCTTACATCCCAAAATGGTTCCATATTTTGGTTTCTTTAATGAGGACTTTCTCAAATATTGCCAACAAATAAAATTGCAAATGACAGCACATGTACAATGTTTGCAAGTATGTTGATATGGTTATCCAGTCTTTTTGGAAGCATATGGCAATGCAATTATGCTATTAAGGCAAACTATAAGAGTTCCACGGTTCATTTCCCACTGTGATCTAGAAAATCGATAGCAGGGATCACATCCCACATATTGAAATAAATAACCATAATATGCATTTTAATACTACCTAACTGCACATTTGGATTCCGAAGAGCCTTCCTATTTTGAGGGCTCTTCTATATCCCTTTTCTCTGTCATTGCTGGCTATCTCTGACCCAGGAAATGCACTGACCTTGACACAACACTTACTTAAAACAAGCTTATTTTATCACATTTAAGGAATAAGTCATTTGAGAACAAAAGTGCCCGTAGAAAATTATTCTCTTGGGCAGCATGACCAAAGAAAAGGATTGTTGATGCTGTAATTAAATCTGTGGAGGATTCCAACTTGCCTGGCTGTGTAGTAGAGAAACCCTTTTCTTTCCATCTAGGCTCTGTTCTGTTAGAAGATCAAATCAAATCAAATCTTTATTGCGGTCATAGACCAGCATAACTGCTAGAAGATTGTTTTCCCCAAATACATAATCAAGTTAGCCTTTAGGTATGTTGTCCTAAATAGAGAATGTTCCAAAAAGATTGCTGATGTGGGAGTAATAGAAACAAAGTCAGAGTTTTTCACCAGAAGACAAATTGTAAAGCAAAGAAACAAAGGCTTGCTGCAGACAGAATGGAGAAAAGATATATAGGCAAAGAAAATGGCTATGTAGTGATATTGATATCTCAGCATACAAGGGGGAGCAAGAGTAAAAAGTGAGGGAGCTTGGAAAGCTATAAAGAAAGGCAAGTAACATTAGAGGAAGGGTGAATTATTGCAGACTTTCTTTATAATCTGTCCAAAACTGTCTGCAGGAGCAGTGTAAATTTTCAGGGAGATCCAGAAACAAAACAAAACAGAACAGGTGCTCATAGACTCAGCAGGACTTTACAAGACACAGCTGTAAATTATAAACTCCCAAAGCAGGTTCACATGAATAGCTGCATGGACAAACTACCGCTCCAATGATTCTGCTAAACTATTCACGTCTACCTAAAGGTAAAAATCCAGGGGCAGCACAGGCTAAACTGTACCAACAGGGAGACTCCGACCTAAGAAATGAGAGGAAAGGAGGGGAGGTTTAGCACCAACTAAATCAATGCATTGCCAAAGTTGTTCTAATCTTGAAAAAAGCAAACAAAATATTGGCAATTTAATAGAATGTCCAAGATAATAAAAGGGGAAAATGTGTATTTTTTGTATTTTTCTTAGCAGTGGATGCTTGATACTAGAGTGGACAGAGTTGGTTCTAACTTTAAAAAACCACAAGACCTGAGATGTTTAAAAATCAAATATGTAGCATATTGTTAGATTGGATGAATTATTGGAGAATTGGAATATCTGAGCTTCCAAGACCTTCTTAGTTTAAGGAAAAGAGAAGTAGTATTTTCTCTTATATCTAATATATATATATATAGTTGAACAGACTCCAGATATAGTATTCTAGTGGGAAAATTAGAATAGTATCATTAACTTTAAAATATTTTTGCTTAATCATCCATGCAGAGTTTGGAACTGATACTAAGCCAAAGATCTGCATTATTGGGATCTTGTCAAAAGTAAAATGGGGAGAACGAGTAACCTGAACAGTCCTAGCAATAGTAATAGCAATAGCAATAGCATTTAGATTTATATATCACTTCAGGGGGCTTTACAGCCCTCCCTAAGCAGTTTACAGAGTCAGCCTATTACCTCCAACAATCTGGGTCTTCATTTTATCAACCTCGGAAGAATGGAAGGCTGAGTAAACCTTGAGAATTGGAATTTATTAGAATTAGAATTAGAATTTATTGGTCAAGTGTTTCTGGATACACAAGGAATTTGTCTACGGTGTACATGCTCTATACTTACATACAGGCTATAATCGACAAACTGTGATTACAATGATAAGGCAATCATTGTAAGATGATGTAAGATAAGATTCATAATCATAAAGTACATTCATCATGTCATGTACATATTAGCTGCAATCGACAAACCACAATCCTAATCATAAAATACATTCATAATCATCAAGTACAATCATCATGTCATCGCGTCATAAAGTACAATCATCATATCACAAAACATTTCATCATGTCACAAAACACATTCAGCATGCCATATGATACATTTTTGTGATAGGTTTGGAATAGTCTATATTTGAACAGTCATAGAAATACTAATAATCTATCTGCAAGTCAAACTAGGATGCTAAATGATACAACTATAATATATATTGTAAGATGTTAAGCAACAAGTTAATTGTCATACAAATAAGTGAATAGGTAACAGGTAATAGGTAATAAGTAATAAGTAATAGCAAAGATGAGAAGATTGGTAATGATATATTCCTACTAAATAATTTAACAGTGTTGTGGAAGTTAGTTGTTTAGCAGATTGATGGCATGGGGGAAGAAACTGTCCTTGTGTATAGTTGTTTTGGTTTGCAATGCCCTGTAGCGGTTTTTGGAGGGAAGAAGTTGAAACAGATTATGTGCAGGGTGTGAGGGTCTATAATTATTTTCACAGCCCTCTTTCTGGCTCGTTAAGTGTATAGGTCTTCAAATAAGGGAAGGTTTGTAGCAGTTTTTTTTTTTGCAGTTCTAATTATCCTTTGAAGTCTATATTTAACTTGTTGGTTGCAGTGACAAACCAGACAGTTATTGGGGTGCAGAATATGGACTTGATGATTCCTTTGTAGAACTGTGTCAGCAGTTTGTTAGCATATTGTAACTAACATGATACCTTTTGGAGAGCATTTCTAGAAAGAATTGGCCGCACTATAAAAAACGA
>JANHFO010001936.1:69338-84975 GCA_032468095.1 Pareas carinatus | reverse complement strand
AGAGAGAGAGAGAGAGAGAGAGAGAGAGAGAGAGAGAGAGAGAGAGCTGAAATATCAGCCTGAACTGTATGGTCCACAACTGTATGATGCACAAGAAATCCTCAACTTACAGCCACGACCAAAATCAAATTGTCCATTGCTAAGCAAGACAGTTGTTAAGTCAGTTTTGCCCCATGTGATGACCTTTTTGCCACAATTATTAAATGATTCACTGCAGCTGTTAAGTTAGAAACACGGTTGGTTGCAAATCATGAATCTGTGAATCTGGCTTCCCCATTGACTTTGCTTGTCAAAAGGTGGTCAAAGGGGATCACATGACTCAGCAACCCTCATAAATACCAAGTTACCAAGCATCCAAATGTTGATCCTTTGACCCTGGGGATGCTGCTACGATCATAAGTGTAAAAAACATTAACTTTTTTCGGTGCCGTTGTAACTTCAAACGGTCACTAACCTGTATTCATTTGCATCAAACAAGCAAAAAAATTTAAACAACAAACACTTCAAACAGATGCACCCTGAACATGAAGCCAGTCAAATGAGTCATTTCCATAACGCGCGGTAATCTGAGTGTAGTTCAGGATGGCATACTGAAACATGCATAACACGAAAAAGGAAGCTTATAGAAACACGCTCGTAAAGGTTTTCAATCTCATTGCAAAGAAGGTATAGCATCTCCATGCCACTGGTCAAGGCTTGATTTAGTGTCACCTTGTATGTGAATTATGAAATTGTGTGATGACTCACACACACACACACTTCCCCAGATACCTCTCCAGGTGTCAGCTTGGTAGGAGAATGAACCAGCTCCTGGCACACCAGGAAGTGAGTTGATCAATGGCTCCAAGCAGCCATCTGAGAATGATTTGGCTGAAGGCTTCAGATGGGGAAAGCACACAGCTGCAGCCGGTCAGGGATGAGGGAGAGGAACTGCCTTCTACACAAGATCTGAGAACATGCAGGGTGGAGAAAAGGCAGGAGCAGTGAAGGTCAGCCAGATTACTTGTGAGGAGAAAGCCTCGGCCTTCTGGATGAGCTGCACCAGAAACTGACTGTTTAGCACAGCAGAAAGATGGAGGAAATATTGGGAGCAACATGTCCATTTCCTAGTTGTGTGTTTTCTGGTTGTTTTGTGATTCCTGCCTTGCTTTGGATTGACAACTTGACTTGAACCGTGAACTCTGGACATTGCTTGCTCCATGAATCCTCTTGTGCTGTGTTTTTAACTTTGCCTGGTGGATTTATTTTGATTGGGAAGTTTTCAGGTGACTTGTGGACTCTTTGGCCGTTGCTTTGTGGACTAGCATTGGTCTGCTTGTGGTTGGACTTAATTGGGACAGTTCTGGGCTTTTGGTGAAAGGAATTGCTAGGGAATATTAATAAACACACTAAACCATGGTTATATGTCTGAATGAGCAGGACAGCACAAATTGTTACAAAAGTTATGATTTTGTACTGGTGACTGTTAAATAAATAATAAACCTGCTAGCTTTGTGTGCTTATCACCACCATTTCAGCTCCAAACTTTTTATTCTGTTGCCCTAGGAAGAAATATAAACATGTGTTCTAGTAATAATTTTACTGTGTATTGCATTATTTCTGGGAATCAGCATTACACAGGAGCCTAGGAATATTGTTCTAAACAGGCAGAAGTTTTAACTTGTCTTTCTCAGGTTGAGAATAGTAATAATGGTGTTTATAGATAGGATCCAGATTCTCTATATCAGCTCATTGGTAAAGGATACAACAGACAACTTGCAATGCTGTCAATCATACAGAATTTTCTCTCTGTGGTGTGGTGTTCTTTTCCCGATAATGCTTGCAATGATTACAATATTTTCTTCATAAAAATAAAGTGGGTTTCATGTTGTTTACATCCTTCCAGATATGCAATTAGATATATAACTAATCCTAAACTGGGGTAAGAATCTGAAGTCTCCAACTTTTATCTTCTCAAATAACTGTCACATATGTCTGCCGTTCACACTTAGCTGAAAAGAAAGCTTTAATTTGAGCTATAGCAAATTTTAGGATATGAGCCCGAGCTAAAACACATCCTACAAGGTTAATTTAAAAACTCAGTGTGCTATTTCTGTTTTTCCAGATTTACATTCCTTCCCTGATCCCAGGTGGCCTGCCATAAATATATAACCGTGTAAATATAAAACTTCTCCCTTTAAAAGACTCCTAACCAAGAGAGTAAAAGTTGTGCCTTGAATTATTGTAAAGCAAAGTGTTTGTTTTCTTTTTGATGAAATGTAGCCAGAGTGACTTGCAAGCTAATAGGTGCATGAATAAGAGGCTTTTCCCCCCCTCAATTGTGCAAAGTTTCTTCAATCAAGTACCACCACTGTTGTAGATTCACACAAAAATATAGAACAACCATTTCAAGGCAGTGGATCAAACTGGGTGACTGCAAAAGTGCATTTTGCTGTTTCCGTGTTTTTTGCTGATCTGCAACTTCTGTTTCTGTTTTTATAGAAAAGGGGGAGGGGCAACTGACAGCTCCAATAGGTTGATGAAGACTCTCAATCATCCAAGTAGAGTTGTCTGAAGATTGTCTGAAGGTGTCTGAAGATTGAATCATTGCAGCAATCTTCAAATGATTGAGAATCTTCGTTGACATATTCCAATGTATTTCAGGGTTGAAATCCCCTGAGGTTGGTGTGGCAGGAGTTGGTACATTTCAGTAACTCTCTGCCTTACTCAATCTTGCTCTGGTTGAGGAAGCTCCCTGGATGGGCAGCGAAACGCCTCTCAAAGAAAATTAGTCCTGTTGCAATGATTCAACCTTCAGACAAATTCAGACAACCTTCCAGCTTCAACCTGTCAGGGTAGGTAGTTCTTAACTTACAACCATTTGTTTAGTGAGTCTTCGAAGATAGAACAGCCCTGGGAAAAAAAGTGACTTTTGACTGTTTTTCATACTTACGACTGTTGCAGAATTCCCACGGTCACCCTCTATGATCAAAATTCAGGTGCTTGGCAATTAGTTCATATTTATGACAATTGCAATGTCACAAGGTCACGTGATCATCTGTTGTGACCCTCTGACAAAGTGAAGTCAGTGGGGAAGTCAGATTCACTCAACAACCATGTGACTATCTGTTAGGGCTATATGGGTTATAGTCCCTTTAAGCACCAAACTGGTTGGTTTACAAAATGGCTGTCAAATTGAGTCATGCTGAGTCATGTCAATTGCTTAGAACCAGGATGCTTATTATAAAAGCATGAGATTTGAGAGCACTCTCTTTCCTTTGATATTCTACGACTCTGCTTTGCTTCTGTATTTGATTCCGTGTGTTGCCGCTGAAAATTGCTGACCAACTTTGTTGGTGAAATTGATGGTGAAGACTACTTGTTAACTTGGTTAGTAAAAGGACTGCTTGACTGTGTATGATAACTGGACAGTTGAAGTTAGAAGACTGGACTGTGTTTAACTTTCTGTTTATAAAGACTTTTATACCTACTGTACTCTGTGCCTGTGTGATACTGGTTTCTATCGCTACTTCCTAGCCCACTGCTTTTTTCGCTGCATGCACCATCTGCTTGTTCCTAACATTGATTCTAAGCCTAGAGGGCTAACACTATCTTCACAACTGCAGCGATTCACTTCACATCTGTGGCAAGAAAGGTTGTAGAATGGCGCAAAACTCAATTAAACAATAGTCTTGCTTTGCAACAGATATTTTTGGCTGGATTCTGGTCATTTGTTGAGGGCTACCTGATATTTAGGTATTTACTAAATGTACAGCAAGGACTACTTGTAACAGCCAAGAATATAAAGTTTAGAGAAATATAACAAAGTGTAACAAAGAGGTGTAACACGTATAAGTATTTGTCAACTAGAAGTAAATATTTTATAATGGAGGCTAGTAGTATCAATGGTTTCCATGTGAAGATTGAGCATCAATCCAACATATTATTTACCCAAGAAGACTTAAGATTTCAAATGATTAAGCCCCATCTGAAATTCTGGGTGAATGGTAGAAAAATCAATTTCTCCACTGATCAAATGGCTTGGTCCATCTAATTCAGTTCATTACCCTGTGACTGTCAGCCAACAATCAGCCTGGAATATTGGCATCTGAGTCTGTGCTGCTAAACATATGATATTCTGTTCACAATTCCGCAGTCAGGATGAAGTTGCAGGGAACATTATTTTTTTTGCTGCTCATCCCAGTCTAAAACAAAAGTCAGGTCCGCCTTAAGGTTATGGATGGAAATCCTGTTTCCATGACGAAAAGAATAAAAGGCAAACTCATGCATCATAACTCATGGAAAAATGGATGCAGGATTAAGATGGTTGTGAAACAGAAACCGCAATGGAAGAAAACATTTCCATAGGCAGAATAATCAGCAGAAAATGGTGAAAGCATCATCCTGGGAATTTCAGCCCAGCAAGAAAACAAACTGACATAGCTGACAAGGCAGCAGAATCAAGCATGTTCTCAACTACCAGTGTGATGTCGAGATAGATAAAGGATGAGCATTAGCTAAGTAAATTCCTTCAGTCTCTCTTGAGGGATATCATTGTCTCGCGTATAACAAGTTTAGTTGCCATCTCTGCACATGGAGATGTGAATGTATCATATTTGTCAGCACACTCAAGAAGAAAAGAAGAAAGACCAACAGCCCAACAGGATGATGTAGATGAAATGGTTGGTATAGCCCAGTTGATTGTACAATTCCCTAGATTATATAAATCCACCAGTAATTGACACATTCATAAAATGACACAAGTACCACACTAATTTCTGTGAGTGAATCCTTCAATATACATAAAGCCCAATCTGACATGAAGAAATAAATAAATGAAGTTTGAGTATCGCTTTACAAAGCCTTAGTAAGACCACACTTGGAATACTGCATTCAGATCTGCTTACCACAATATAGAAAAAAGATGTTGATATTCTAGAAAGAGTGCAGAGAAGAGCAACAAGGATTATTACTTTACTTTACTTTATTTTATACTTTTATACTGCCCTTCTCCCTGAAGGGACCCAGGGCGGTGTACAGCCATTTAAAAACATTACAAACATACAAACAATGTTTTAAAAATAATTTAAAAATACAATTAATGTGGTTGAGAATTTTAAAACCGGAATATAAAACCAATTTATAGCCGGATCTAAAATTTAAAATATATAAAATATATCATTGTATAAGCGGAAAGAGAGTGTGATTAGGCCAAGCTGGCCTGGGTGAAAAGATACGCTTTTATGGCATGGCGGAAAGCATGGAGGTCTGAGATAATATGAATCTCTGGGGGGAGTTCATTCCAGAGAGTGGGAGCTACCACAGAGAAGGCTTTCCCCCTGGGGGTCACCAGCCGACATCACTAGCACCTTGAAGCACACCCGGAAGCCCACCGGCAACGAGTGTAGCTTGCGCAGGAGGGGGGCCACATGGACCCTACTACTGGCCCCCATAACCCCCCGCGCGGCCACATTCTGCAGCAGTTAGACCTTCCAGACGCAACCCAAGGGGAGTCCCATGTAGAGAGCGTTATAGTATTAGGAGGCTGAAAGCTGAAAAATATGAAGAATGGTTAAAGGAGTTAGGTATGTCTAGTCTAATGAAAAGAAGAACTAGGGGAGACATGATAGCACTGTTCCAATATTTGAGGGGCTGCAACAAAGACAAGGATGTCAATCTATTTCCCAGAAGCATACCAAGAAACAATGGATGGAAACTAACCAAGGAGAGAAGCAACCTAAAACTAAGGAGAACAGTAAGGGCAATCGACCAGTGAAACAACTTGCCTTCAGAAGTCGTGAATGCTCCATCACTGGAAGCTTCCAAAAAGAGACTGGGCAATCATTATTTGAAATGGTATAGGATCTCCTGCTCAAGCAGAGGGTTGGACTAGAGGACCCCTGAGGTCCCTTTCAACTCTATTATTCTATGTTCTATGAAAGGAAGTGATGCCAGTGAAAAACAACTTCTGCCTAAACAGTGAAGTACTAACTAGAAATTAATGGGCAGCTTGCTTAGAAGATTACATCTCAACTCTACTATCATTCACAAAGGACAGAGAAAGTGGAGATGGTGGTGATGGCGGTGACGCCAAAGGTCGGATCCTGCCCGGTTGGAGGCAACGAGCAGATCGGGGACGACGGTGACAGGGGACCGGAGATGGAAGATGGAAGAAACAACGATCTACAGCAGTATGACTTAATTCCAACTCCGAACTGCTTACATGCTGGGGAGGCCTGAAAGCCCAGGGCCTTGATCCCCTTCTGAAACCAATCTACCCTGACTAAATAGCAGGCCTCAACATCTTAGCCATCTGCCTGCAAACTTTTTTCTTTTCCCCCTGGAACTTTTATTTGAACATCCTAGACCACCAACCCCGTCTCCCCTGTCCCCCCTCGAAGGCTTGGCCCATTAACACCAGGGGCCCATCCTGATGACGGGTCCTAGGATCAAGAGAGATGGCACATGGCCAATTTCTCCCCTCCTTCCCAATTCCCCCCTCCTTCCCAATTCCCTCCTCCTCTTTCCATTCCCTTTCCACCACACTCCATAATTTTGTAAATATTGTTACAGTTCTATGTTAGTTATTCAGGTTTATCTGTACACCGCCAATTCCCCCTTTTCCCCTCCCAACTCCCTCCCCTTTTTCCCATTCCATTCCCCCCATATCCCATATTTTGTAAATATTGTTAAAGTTCAATGTTAAATTTTTATGTTATCTGTACACCGTCCTGAGTCCTTCGGGAGAAGGGCGGTATATAAATCTAAATAAATAAATAAATAAATTTTCTGTTGGCATTGTTAGGTTATTTTTCAAGCCCACTCATCTTTGGAAGGAGATAAGAAATTGCCTGTGCTCCAAAAAGAGGCAAATAGGATGGATATAGCATAGAAGAAATGCTTTTCCTACTTTTGATTAAGAATACAAATGATGTCAACAATCACACATTATTTTGGATGCTCTGGAAAGTTATTTTCAGAAACTCTGTTTTGTTTTTATTCAGTAAGCTTGCTTATGATACGTTTAAGAACATAGAACATGTTGGAACTTCATTTAAAAAGTATATATTGTATACATAAGAATTAATTGGTTACTTAATAAGAAGATGGAATGCCACCAAGTATTCAGACTCAATCATCTCTGCCCGCAGTTTAAATACATGTGTGAGTCTGGGGGCTGGCATGCCACACCGAGGCCGTCAGCCATCGTCCTATGGGATTTCCAAAACAGCAGGTGCGAATCTGCAGGGAGGCCTCGATCCTTGTACAATACAAGGATTTGCGTGGGGGAGCTGGAGGTCACCATAGTCAAAGGGAATAGGACCAGCCTCATAGGGTTAGACTGGTTTGAGGCCCTCGGGATTGAGATCACGGGAATCAACCATGTGGCTGCTAGCAAGCTACCATTGGTCTGTAGGGAATTCACTGATGTGTTCAGCGACAACCTCGGGGAGTATAAGGGAAAGCCCATAGCTTCCCAGCTAGACCCAATGGTAGCACTCATCAGGCTTGGTTAGGAGGGTGCTGTTTGCCCTCAAGCCCAAAATTGAAGTGGAGCTCGACAAGCTTCTGCAACAAGGGGTCCTAGAACCAGTTGACCATAGTGACCCCTCTCAAAGCAAATGGGGAGGAGCGGATATGTGCCGACTGCAAGTGCATGATAAACAAAGTATTTTGACAAAATGCATACCCAGTCCCAATTGTGGGCCACATTCTAGCCTCACTTGACGGGAATGGGGACGGGAAGATCTTCGCAAAGCTGGATCTCACACAGGCGTACCAGCAACTTCCCATCGATGCAGCAATGGCAGAAGTGCAAACAATTGATACACTTGGGGGGGGCTTCAGGGTCAAGCGGCTGCAATTTGGAATCAGCATGGCCCCTGGGATTTTCCAGGGAGTGATGGAGCCCATGCTCAAGGGCATACTGGGTGTATGCCCACATTTTGACAATGTGCTCATCACAGAAAATTCCGAGGAGGCCTTGACAGAGCAGCTCAGGGCCATTCTCCAATGGTTCCAAAAAGCAGGGCTGAATCTGAAGAGGGAAAAATGTAAGATCAGTGCTGGATCAACAGAATACTTAGGATTCCGCATCGATGCAGCCGGAATACACCCCACTGATGCAAAGATAGAGGCAATCTGACAAGCCCCAATCGCAAAGTCCAAGAAGGAGCTGCAGGCATTCCTGGGCCTCCTTAATTTTTACCACACATTCTTGCCACAGAAGGTGACAGTAGCAGAATTACTCCAAAGGATGCTGGCTAAGGTGGCCACATGGCAGTGAACAAAAGACCATGAATGGAGTTTCATGGCAGCCAAGGCCTTGCTAGCCTCTGACGCAGTACTGACTCACTTCGACGAGCCCATATCCATGTGCATAGCCTGTGACACATTCTCATACGGAGTCAGGGTCGTCCTGAGTCATGAAGAGGTGGAATTAGCGGCAAGCATCCATCGCTTACTAATCTCGAACATTATCCTCTGCCAAGCGGAATTATGCCCAGATAGACAAAGACACATTGGCAATAGTCGCAGAAATACGAAAGTTCCTTATATGGGCAGTCGTTCATGATCTACACTGGCCACAAACTGCTATTAGGACTGTTCACAACTCAAAAGCAAACCCCCCAGATAATCTCTCCCCGAAAGCTGCATTGGTCGATATTCTTATCGGCCTAGAGCTTCAGACTCGTACACCACCCAGGGAGGGATATGGGGCACATGGACGGCCTCAGCAGGCTGTTGTTACCAAGGATGGAGCCCAATCCAGCCCCAGCACACAGGATCATGGCAATCCATGAGATACCCCAAAGATCCCTAAATGTGGGAGACATGGCCAGGAAAATGGCCACAGATCTGATCCTCAACTGCATCTTTGCGGGGGTAAAAGAAGGGCATGTGGGCAGTTCGAAAAGACAAACTGTTGGCTCACAAGGGCTGCCTCCTGTGGGGAAGCCAAGTAGTCATTCCTGAACGCCAGCGGCCTCAGGGATTAAGAGGTTTGCATGAAGGACGCTCAAGCATCATCTGGTCAAAGGCTCTGGCATGGAGCTATGTGTGGTGGCTGGAGCTCGACAAGGACATCAAAGCCCAAGTCCAGACATGTAGCTAGTGCCAGCTACACTGGCCCGACCCACCCCGGGCTTCCACGTGGGAGGCAGCAAAGGCCCTGTGGTCCCGCATTCACATGGACTACATTTAATTTTATTATATTTATGTTTATATACCGCCCTTCTCCTGATGGGCCCCTTTCACGGTCAGCTGTTTTTTATTTCAATTGACAGCTACTCCAGGTGGCTGGAAGTAGTACCCATGCCCAACATGATGGTGGCCAGGATGATCTGGGAGCTCAGACACTCTTCGCCACCCACGGCTTACCCGATGTGATTGTATCTGACAATGGGCCACAATTCATGGGGTAGAAATTCAAGAACTTTGTGACAGAGAACCTCATCTGGCACATCATGTTCCCCCTATTCCACCTGGTGTCCAACGGGCAAGCTGAAGTCATGGTGAGGATGACTAAAGATGTTCTAAAGAAACTGGAGGGGAGAGATTGGCACTGAACGGTAACAGACTTCCTGCTGGGTTCATACACGAACCTGAGCAGCCATAGGGTGAAGCCCTGCCAAACTAAGGTGGAGGAAATGCCTAACCACAAAAATGGACAGGTTGCATCCCAATTGTGCTCCTGGAGCTGAGAGGCCATAACACAGGGCTCCGAGGGCGTTCCAGTACTGCAACCCCATCTGGGTCCAGAACTACAATGGGGACCCACCCTGGGTGACCAGTGATGGTGGTCCACATTCAGGGCTTAGTCATGTACCAAGTCCAGCTGGAGGACGGGCGGCTGGTGCAATGTCATGTGGACCAACTGAGGCACCGAAGGGGTGCGACCACCCACCCCTGGCAGCAGGTTTGCAGCCTTTCCAGAGTTCGGATCTGACTTGAGGGACTCCAACTCCGAGGTAGAGTGGGAGGATGACCTGCCCAATGAAGCCCCCTGGAACAACCAGGAGCTGTGGGCAGCGGTGGGGCGGACCCAATGGGAAGCTGCCGGAGAATGACTAAGACCGGTGCGGGAACAGCTGGGGGACAATGGGGAACAACTGGGCCAGTTTTGGGCACCACCAAGTCCAGACCCAATGCACCAGATGACCAGCCAGCTGAGGGAGAAACCACTGCAAGGCAGATACCTACCAGGCTGTGGAGGTCACAGCGCATCCAGAGCAGACCCGAATGGTGGTACCGAGACTTCACAGCCCCATACAGACCCGGGGGACTGCTGCACACAGTCAGGGAAGAGATGTTTTGTCCTGCACGGGCAGCACAAGAAGCTCATGGACTGTGATTGGCTGGACTACCCGCTCTGCGTACCCCAATGAGGACTCTGTGGGGGTGCTCTGACAGACTATTGGTCGCCCGGACAAGGGCAGGAAAGTTCAAACTGTTATAAGCAGGAGCCGGATTTTTGCAGGTTGTCCCGGTTGCACACAATGTTCGAATAAACAGTTACTGTTACATGGCTTTGGTCTCCGTTTGTCCCCTGACCCTACACAACAATATGGACACACACATGCATATATGACATTGTGTATGTCTGTGTGTGTAAAAAAATGAATGGGAATGGCTGGGTATGTTATTTATTGTAAGCTGACCTAATTTGCCATTGACCCAATTTGCAATTTCAAACCAATACACACCTGTATCAATTGAAATATACTCATTGACAATTCTATTTTTTATGATAGCAGTGAATGCATATAGAACACATAAGATGATGACTTCCTGCCTGTGAAAGACAGGAGACCTTAAATAGGAAAAGAAACACCAGTAACTTGTTTGATCGATGAGAAGTTTAGACCAATTGCAGGAATGAAGGCTCTACAAAAGAATCTAAAGCTATCTTCAGATACATGCCATTGTCTTTCCTTATTCCATTTAGTACCTAACCTCTAGCATTTAAGGCTTCTGCACTTTCTCCTACTTAATATTTTAAAATTGATTCTGTTTTTATTGGATTTCTTTCTTCCCCAACAAGAAGGTAAAGATTAGACAGGGGACTTTTGAGTCAGCTTATGCCCAAAGCGGCCAATCTATACTTTTAGCAGTTCAGCAGCTATTTAATTTTAATTGCTCCCCAAGCATAGGCCAATTCCAGACAGGGGGGGAAATGGAGCAAATCTTGTACAGAGAGACTTTGAAGTCTGTAGAACCTGCACTGACATTGCCTCAGGCATCCATCCTTGCATTTATATGGAAGGAAAAGAAATGGTACATTGTTGAATACATCTGCTGCGTGTCTACAGTAGCACATTTATGTGGAACTATCTTGTCAAGAGCAGATAAAACTATTCCTGAGGACCGGACTTCATGTCATAGATCTTAAACAGGTGTAACATGGGATGTAATAAAGATGTTAAGGGAATCCATGCAAACAAGTTTACGAAGTTTAGGCATTGTATTCCCTGTTCCATCAGGTTTTCATCAAAATTGGAGTTTTAAAATATTCTGTCTATGAACAGAGTCCTGAGTAGAAGTAGCATAAAGTCGTTAATCATATGTAAAGATATTTATAAGCAAAAGCAAAATGTTTCTCAACAGGTTTATAAACAGAAATGGAAGGGACCTTGGACGTCTTCTAGTCCAACCCCCTGTTCAGACAGGAAACCCTATCCCATTTCAGACAAATGGTTGCCCAATCTCTTCTTAAAAACTTCCAGTGTTGGAGCACCCACAACTTTTGGAGGCCAGTCGTTCCACTGATTAATTGTTCTCACTGTCAGGAAGTTTCTCCTTGGTTCTAGATTGCTTCCCTCCTTGATTGGTTTCCATCCATTGCTTCTTGTCCCACCTTCTGGTGCTTTGAGGAATGGGTTGACCCCTATCTATGAAAATTATTTTATGAATTATTTAGAAAAATGATCTGAGTTTTTTAGCAGATCAGCATCTGTACAAAAGCCTGTCAGTTACAAGAAAAATTCCAAATTCTTCAAAAGAAGCTAATTTAAGATAAGATGACAACTCAGTGCAAACTGGTTTTTTTTCTAGCTAACACATCCTCTAATGTAAAGTTCAAGTGGAATTAAAGGGACTTCATCTGATGAGAAGAAGACTTTGCTGAACAGAAGGTCACAAAAGGATGCCATATAGGTGTATTCCAAAAATAAGTTTGGATGGTGAAGAAAATCCTTCTCGGATTTGGCATGTTACACAGGTGACAAAAAAATGAATGCTTGAAAAGATATTTGTTATGTAGTCTGATATCTTTTAGAAATTGATTTCATAACAAATGTAGATGGCGCTGGAAAAATATTGCACCACAGCGTCTAATTGTCCCACCACCTGTTGTGACAGCAGTAGAAAAAAAAATGTACCCGTTTGGTCCTTGCAGTTATTTCACGCATGAGAATTATCATTTTTAATTTGGCAACAACAAACGAACACCCCAGTGTGTGCTCGCTACACCCACCTCAAATGAGTAATAAAATGAATTGACTAAGTTGATTAAGTCAATAAAACTATTGGGATTACTTCAGTAATTTTGCTTATCCAAACTCTTTCACTATTTGCAATTCTTCGTCTTTCTGTCTCAACTTTTTTTTTTTTTAACTGATGGCAATAATGTGGACTCCTAATTCAAGAAATAAATTAAAATGGACATAAAATGGTAATGGAGTCCATAATTTTGGAAAATCACTCCTCGGAAGACTAATTATCGAAATATTTCAGTGCACACAAAAAATAGTAACATGAAAAAAGATGCTTCATTTATTCACTTAAATTATTTCATCCCTGCAGAAAGATTAGTGTTGACTAGGAATGAACATGTAAATAAGTACCAGTACTTATGCATGGTGATTTCATTTTACCGTTCCGTTTATTTATCTGAGTAAGGGTCTCCACCATGGTTACAAAAAGAAGGCAAGATTACAGATAAACCACTACTGAAACCTACTGCATTTTGGCATTCTCCAGAAAAAGTTCATCCCTGGACTTAACTAAGGCCAATATATTTTGAAACAAAGAGAATTAGCGAGGACCTTTGATGCCAAAACTACTCTTAAGGTAATTTTTGTGAATTAATTATAAGAGAGGGAAAAGTTGCAAAATATTTTGATTCAAGTACCTTTTTCAACCACTTATGGATAGTCCTTGACTTATGGCAGGCTGCTTAATGACGGATCAAAATTATGAAGAACTCAAAAAAATGTTACTTTGTGAACCATCCTCGAAATTATGTCTGTCCCAACACTCAATGGTCATGTGATCACATTTTCGCATTCGACAACCTCCTTGTATTTACAACCAGTTACAGCGTCCTGGATCAAACGATAATATTTTGTGATTATTTGCTATTTTACAGCAAACAATGACAAAAATACCTATTCTGGATGCAGACTTAGAATGAAAGTGATTTGCTAGGCCACAGTGACCTGGTTAATGTCTATCATAAAAATCATCGTAAAACTATATATTTTGGGGGGTACTATCCACACTTCAGGGATTGACAGTAAGAAATTGGCTGTTTGTTTTAAGTTTCTGTCAAGATAGTGCAATCTTCTACCAGAACTTTAATGGACCAGACTGGATGCTTGTTTAACGCATAATATGATGTTTAATTTCCCCTTCTCTTTCTTCATTGGGACTCCCACAATTCAAATCAGGAACAACTCAGGTTAAAAAGGGAAGTAAAACAAACAGCTGAAATAAGTAAAAACTTGAAAACAACAACAGTTGAGGAGACTGAAGGGCACTTAGTCACCAAGGCTTTAGCAAAAAAATAATTTCGCAATCAAAATATGAATGAGTGTCTTTTTCTGCTCAGCGTTAATGGCTAACTAGTGCTAACCGGGAGCTATGATAGATTAAATGAACATGAATATTTTATTATGGTCACTGATCAGAATTGCTAAGAAAAGCACATTAAAAATAAATTAAGACAAAAGCATAAACAAGATAAAACATTACAACTGGTGGTGAGTTCATCAGTGGATTAAAAAAAAAAGTCTGCCTCATTTTCCAGGCGGTATAATGAAATTAAGCTACATTCAAGAAGACTGAATAATATGGATAACAACTGTGCCTAAAAAAGGTCTAGGTTAGGCTCAGTGGATAAAGATGCTGAGCTTGTCGGTCGGAAGTTCGGCAGTTCGGCAGTTCGAATCCCTAGCGCTGCGTAACAGAGTGAGCTCCCGTTACTTGCCCCAGATTCTGCCAACCTAGCTGTTCAAAAGCATGTAAAAATGCAAGTAGAAAAATAGGGACCACTTTGGTGGGAAGGTAACAGCGCTCCATGCATCTTAGGCATCTAGCCATGCTGGCCACATGACCATGGGGACGTCTTCAGACAGCGCTGACTCTTTGGCTGAGAAACGGAGATTAGCACTGCCCCAAGAGCCAGCTGCGACAAGCATGCATGTGCAGGGGGGCCTCTACCTTTCTAGTCATCTCAGTCCTGAGGAGACACAAATTTCAGCTCCATTTGATTCATTTATGTTCAACAGAGCTCACACACATACACACAGAAATTTAATTCACACAATGAGCTAGCATGTATACTTTCTTTCTTTCTTTTTTGTTACTCCCATGAAAGAAAATTATTTCTACCTTTCTTGTCTTTGATGTCATGATATGTGTTGATCAGGTTTAGCCTGATGGGTCAGACTACTTTAAATCAAATGAGGAGAATTCTGAGTGAGTCATAAACATGCAAGAGGTGAATAAATTGTACTAGCAATGCCCACAGAGATATTGTTGACTTAGCTGCCTTTCAAAATAACATTTTGAAAGCTGATCTAGGAGTCATATTTATCAAATCATGATAAATGGTCCTTTCAGTAATCAACCTACATCTCCACTTTTTTCTGGGTTCTATTACTTGGCTAAGCTGAAAAAAAATCTTGTTGTGATCCTTCTTTTGAATTGAAAAAAAACACCTCTGTTCAGTTGAAGATCTAGTAATATGAAGAACATTAGTGAAAAGTCTAGCTTAAAACTTAAAATGTACATGCATCCAACTCTGGTCCAGACTAGGAGGAAACATGATAACAGTGTTCCAATATTTGAGGGACTCCTTCAAAGACAAGGGGGTCAAACTATTTTCCAAAGCACCAAAAGGCAAGACAAGAAACAATGGTTGGAAAGAAACCAAGAAGAGAAGCAACCTAGAATTAAGGAGAAATTTCCTAATGGTGAGAGCCTTCAGAAGTTATGGGTTGAACTAGAAATCTTCCAAGGTCCCTTTTAACTCTATTATTCTATATTCTATGTTCTTCATTCCTTCATCTTGTATTCTATGTAGTTCTTGTGTCTTCTGGTAGCCTTTTGGAAAGAGTTTCCAGATTTCCAGGAAAGACAACAACCAGTAAACAGAAAAAAGGTTAAATCTACCACAGGACTTGAGAAATACTTGGGAACTCTCCTTAGACTGCTATGCCACATTCCAGCTGCAAACATCTGGATGCCACAAGAGGGTCTCAAAAAGTTTCATTATCCCTTTGCTGACATCTAGTGGTCAACTATTCTTGAAGTCTGTAACGTGTCTGTCCTTGGAGAAAATGGATTTAAATATGAGCCAGGCATTAGAGCAGGGTTTCCCAACCTTGACAACTTTAAGGCGGGTGGACTTCAACTCCCCCAAATCGGGGCGTTG
>JANHFO010001935.1:165165-175330 GCA_032468095.1 Pareas carinatus | reverse complement strand
ATCTATCTATCTATCGTTCTATCTATCTATCTATCTATCTATCTATCTATCTATCTATCTATCTATCTATCTATCTACATACAGTGTGTATGTGTATAAAACAAGAAGATAAAAACTAATACAAATTAATATAAGGAAGAATTTTTTGTAAAAAAGCAAGAAATGCAGGAAAAGAAAAAAAGTTGAAGAAAAATAGAAAGAAAGAAAGATACAAAGATGTGGCTTCCAATATACTTCACAGCACTTATAAGCACGAATATATTTCAACATCTCTTTCTAAGGTTACATTCTACATCTGTTTTTTAAAAACAATGTTTAAAAACTTTGTTTTGTGGAGAGAATCTAAAATTCTCCAACATTACGCTTGGATGATTGTAGTGTGCTTTGCTGTTGAAACAATTCCTTGATCTTACCTCTTCAAACTTGTGATCCAAATCATTTGTTTTGATTATTTACTTTTGGAATGGGATCCCACATTTGTGACACGTTATGTAGTTTGGACAATTTAGCTAATCAATAATAGATGTTTAAGGGTTTTTGAGAGGCTAATTTGTGACTTCTGCAGTATATTGTATTATTGGTGATAGCTCCAACAGCAGATTCAATGTCGCACATGTATTCTAATTAATAAACTTTAATTTAAACATAAGCTTTTTAGAGAATTGGACAAACCTGAGAAAAGTTGCAAATTTCTCCCATATTAAAACCTTGTTTAGGATCTGTAGAAAAAGTTCTCGGCAAGCTACATTTATAGGACTTGGTCACAAAAAGACATAGTGACAGAATATCTGAAAATGTGTAGAGTACGGTAATTATCTGAAAGTTTCTGTAAGGTTCTGTGAAAGAGATGAAGTTCTTAAGGTTTGGCCTATCATGGAGCAAAGGCCAACCCTGAAAGCTCTTAAGTCTTTATGCAGATTTTACAGAAAGAATAGTTCACAGTTTGATTCTTCAACATCAGGATAGCGTTATGACCTGACAGACCAAGAGAACATTGGAAAGTACTATGAAATCGATTTGTATTCAATTACATGCTGCAAAGATCTAGTTATTGGAAGAAATCAGAAGTAAAGACTGGTTGAGCTGTATGCTGGAATATTTCATTTTCCAGCATTGTCCTCAATATTTACAAATTTGTAATTGTTGAAACTATTGAGTCCAGCTACATTTGCTTATTACCTAAGTTTCGTCTAAGTATTCTCATTGCACTGAACAAGATTTACTTAGTAGACATTTCAGAGCATCTAAATATAAGCAGTCAAAGTATATAAATCCATTACTATTTTCAACCATCCAATTATTAGTTCTTGAGAAACTCAAAACTTTTTTTGGCTCAAGTTCAAGATGAAGTGAAATAAACTAACTTTGTATCATTCTGTTTATAAACAATTCTTGAAAGTTTGCAAGTTTAGCAGAAAAGGCTGAAACAGTCTTTGTAGTTGAGGAACTGCCCCGAAAAATTATTTATTTTTAACTTTTTCCAAAGAAGTATATTTTGTTTTTACATGATGTACTGGAATTTTTATATTCTTTTATTACTGCAGTTATTAAAGCAACCTAAAATATAATTTGCGTAGCATTGCCAAAGTAAGACTAATCCTTATCTGGTTAAATTCTTAAAAGCACATTTTTTGTTTTGTTTTTTGAATAACAACTAAAAGAAAATTACCTGGTTAAAATGGGGAGAATGCCCAATCTTTCATGTGAATATTGTTGAAAAATGTTTAGGAAAGAAAGGGAATAAACTTTTTGCGTGCTAGAGAAATAAAATGGTCAGGAAGAGAACTTTAACCATTAAGATATAAGCTTTTGTTAAACCTCTGTGAAAGTGGTATAGGCTCTATGAATGGACCCAGTCAATCAGTCAATAGGTTTCTTCTACTGTCCATAGATTATAACAGGACATAGCATAAAAGAAGAAATCATGTTTCCCCTCTATGTCTCCCCCACTCCCAACTGGGCCAGCAGCTGCCTCAGCCAGGCATGCCATGTCAGCAACAAGAGGAGAAAGATGGCAAAAGTCATCTGAGGACATCAGGGATAGGTGGCGGTGAAAGAGTGTGATAAGAGTGCAGGATAAGTATTGTGAGGGAGATCGATGGAGGTCAGGAGTTGAAGGGCAGGTGATAGTGGCAGGGCAGAAGCATAGAAGCCAGCTTAAATGTTCTCCCTATTGTTGTTGCTGCTACTAATGTTTATCTGGAACTGCTTACTTAACAATTGCTCTCCTGATATCATTCCTTCATTATCTGAGGTTTTGCCCATTATCTAGTCATAGCAGATGCATTAAGAGCAACCAATTTTTCTGTGAAATTGGGCAGCCATTCAAAACAATAATACAGTATATCCTTGTCAGATGTTCAAAATATATCATTTCAGGAAACATGCATTTTCTAAATGCATAAATGACAGCAAATATAAAAACTGAATATTATTATTTTTCCCCTGTAAACTTCCCTGTCAAACTAGAGTGATTGAGGATGGAGGAGCTGCTGGGAATAGCATGGATCTTCAATGACTTCAGAAGCCTAATTGTTGAAGAGAGCTAATGATAATTTCTAATATAGGTTTATCCTGAAGAATGTTTCTATTTTGAGAATTGTATGGAAATTCTAATGTAGAATTAAATATAATATACAGAATTATAGGGAGGTCTATGAGGTGGTTGTCAAAGAATGAAATAGATCAATTCCATACGTAGGTTTGTTTGGCATGAATACTACTTTCTCTTCTAATTAAATATATTAAAACTTAA
Source organism: Pareas carinatus (assembly GCA_032468095.1). NCBI lineage: Eukaryota > Metazoa > Chordata > Lepidosauria > Squamata > Pareidae > Pareas > Pareas carinatus. The sequence continues at coordinate 172,575 of JANHFO010001935.1, read as the reverse complement.
TTTCTTTTGGTTCACTTACAATATAAGGAGAATCTAAAAGACTGAGTAATGAATGTGAATTCACATACCATGTTAAACCATGTTTTTTTCAGTTATAATTTGTGGAACAACTGATTTTTGACCTTTTCACACATTACGCTAAGCCATAACCATGGTTTGTACAAACCATTGTGGCAAGTTTCACTTAATGTGCTGAGACAAAATAAAATAAATTACTTAGTGATTTACTCAGCCATATATTTTACTTTATAACCTCAGGTGATAATTGTGGAACATTCATTTATTTATGACATCTCTTGTATATTAGTAATTATAATAACATCAGTGCTAAATATTCTACTGTTGTGGTTTTTCAGTTACTGGTCTATGGATTGAAATTGGTTTCTTCTTTATCCTTGGTTGGAAATCCTACTTATCTTCATGACATTTGCAAAATCATCTTCCTTTTCCAAAGCAGAAAGTTTGAGCCACTTGGCATTTAATAGATTAAGGTTGACTTTAATTGCTGTGAAGGACGGATATTGATAACGCAAAATCCATTTCATATGCTTCTTTCTTCCCCTTCACATCTGTGTTTTCAGCTATTGGCAATATAAAATGTACCTTTTGCATATTTTGTATTCCCATTTTACCATTTAGTATAAACATTTTACCAAGACATACACATTTGTCTGATTTGGTCTTTTGTGATTTTTATTGTCAATTATTTATTCTACTTTGCCTGTCAAAAAACAGCTAATACAGACATTAATTTTCATGCTCCTTATTGCATTATGCAATCCAACATTTGATAGTTATCAAAATCAATTCCCTGTTGCTCTTCCCTGAGGTAGTTTATTCCATATTTAATTTGTTCTTGTGGATACTAATTTTCACTCAGGCAACTTATAGTCAAATTAGATGATTATTTAAAGAATTGTGTTAAGTTTATTTAAAATTTAAATTGACTTCCCATATCCAGCAGCAGGAAGCCCTGCAGTAAGAGAACGCATAATGAAAAGTCACAGATAATTGTAATTGCTGGAGCTTCCTCCCCTTTATGAACAACTCCAGCTGTGCCTCTAGAGAAAGGATGTCTCACCTAAAAAAAAGTGTAACCGCTCTCTACCTATATTGTTCTCTTCCCAAGAGTTTGGAAACAGAGGAGAGGCCTATAAATATTATTTGAAATAACTGAGTGTGCTTATTTGAAAAAGAGAAACTTAAGGGGGAAGATACTGTAAATTTTAAATAGCAAAAGGGCTTTCAGATATAATATTTATCTACTTTGATAGAGTAGAACCTCAACCATCAACTGCAAATTGTTGCAATTTACCTAAAACTTGGTCACTCAACAGTTGGAAAAATGTGAGTGGAGTTGGATGGCGTAGGGTGGGTCAAAGTAATATAGTACAGCTTTTGATAATGAAAGATGTGGACAGTATTAAGTGCCTACAGTTGGAAAGTAGGTTTTTTCTTCATTCCCAGTATTTCAATAAAAGCTGGACAGCCATTTGTTAAGATTTTATAGATGTTTTGCAGTTATTGTACTGATTAGGGAATGAAGCTAGGTGACTCCATTACTTCCTGTGTCTGGTAATCTGTGGGTCTGATCCTAAAGTAAACATACATATAGGATCACAACTGAATATTAACTTGGAAGTATGTCTTCCATTCATTACCAGGGACTTAATGATAGTTAAGTGTGCATACCCACTTTTTAAGGAACATGAAATTACCATATTTCCAAATAAGCAGATTGAATTGTATGTCTTATAAACAAGACTTTGAACAAATGAAACACTTCATGTGCTTTGTTAGTATGGTGTAAAACTTATTCTATTTAAAATTTTTGTTAATTAGTAGAATATAAGGGTTCAATTCCCTATAAATAGTAAAAAAAAAGTTTAAAAAACAAGACAAGACCAATTCATTCAGAGAACCAGATGGCTTCAGGTTTTTTTTTGTGCTGGGATTGATATTTTTAGCTAAAGAGTAGAGCAGGATACAAGTAAACAATAGCCCCCTTTAATTATGTCTCCTCTTTTTCTACAGAAGAATGAGCAGAATTAATAAGTACACACAGGAAAAGTATTCAGTCAGTATCTGGTTTCCAGAAGAATTGCATAGTACAATGATTATGTTCTATATTCTATTGTTTATCAGAGTATACATGCACTGTTTGCATATGCTAAGGTTTACTATAGCTTACATTATTTAATTTTTAATACTGAATGTATATTGTTTACATTTTAAAGATAATATATAAAACGGACAGATAGTTATTACAAACATACAACTGATATTCAATATAACAGTATTAAAAGATATCAAGCAAAGGACATTGAGCTATTTTCGTAATAATAAAACAGGAAAATAGAATATAAATTTTGGAGCTTTGTAACACTCTCTACTATGTTATAAATATTAAAAAGGAAAAGGAAAAGAAGGAAAGGAAAAACACACCTTAAATCAGGGGTGTCCAACCTTGGCAACTTTAAGACTTGTTGACTTCAAGCTGGCTGGGAAATTCTGAGAGTTGAAGTCCACAAGTCTTAAAGGTAACAAGTTTGGACAACCCTAGCTTAAACAAAGACTTCATTTTTTAAAAATGCAGAGGTTCTGCTGGGGAGCCAATGGCTTAATTGATTGAAACAACACTAATGCACGTACCATACAATGGAGCTTTGAGTAAATGGTCATATCTATCAACTTGGTTTTTTGCTCTCCCAACTCCAAAGGCCTCAGAGTCCTTGTGAGATGCAATTCATCTCACATTAGCAGCCCATCATCCGGTCAACCCAGATTGTAGTTCCAAAATCAAATCTCTTCCATCAACATCTTTTTTGCAAGCATGTATTTGTCTGCAATATTTGTATTTTCCTCTCTAGTTCTCTTTTATGGCAAGCAATGGTAGATAAGAAGATTCCAGGTTCTTAAGCTTGCTTCCAAATTCTTTGAGGTATATGCTGAGATAGTTATAGATATTCTTTGTATTATCGTTTGTCCTCTGCCTATTAATAGGAATGGATCATTGTAAATGGACTTGATAAATCTTAGAGGTTCTACAGCATTCCTGATCCTGGCATGTATTACATTTCAGAAGCTGGTGATGCTGATAGGCATATATTTGCCTTGGGTTCTCGGAGCAGTAAGTCACCACAAGTAGACTCTGACATTGTTGGATGCAGCTATATGTCCTTTGTTCCTCAAGGATCCAGGTTCTGTTTAGAAGGACTTTTTATTCCTTCCCTGAAATCTCAGTACTTATTTCTTCCAGGAGGAACTTTTTGAGTACAAGCAGCATAGTATATTTTTTACAAATCTGTTTTTTGTGGTCTATTAGGTTTCTTCCTTAGTTTTTCTTTCTAATGTTGATTCTTTGTCAGCTTTTGTCCTGATGCCTCCCTGGTTTGATATAATAAATCTCCAATCTTTCTTATCAAGTGAAGTGTAATCCCATTTTGTTCCAGCTTTCTGACTTTTTTCCTGAAGCATCATTAAAGCATGCATTTGCTGCAAATATATTCCAGGTTGTTTTTAAATAGGAATACAAATATGCCATAAACATTGTAAGCTTTGATGGAAGAGTCCTGTCCATATACTTTCATCATCTTTCCTAAAGCACCAGCATCTAAAGCATATAAATTAATAATCTCCCCATGGAGATCGCCTACTCTTTTCATCTTTTATATCTGAGTATACTATTCCTCTCAATGCAGTACTTTCTCAATAACTCTTCTCCTGCTCTTATTGAATTGTTCTGCCAAATACTTACCGTGTTTTCCCAAAAATAAGACATCCTCGAAAAATAAGACCTACTTACATTTTTGCCTCTCGCTGGAATATAAGGCGTCCCCTAAAGTAAGGCACCCCCCGATAATAAGACCTACCGCTCCTTTGGGAGCAAAAATTAATATAAGACAGTGTCTTATTTTCGCGGAAACACGGTATTAGCTCTTACACTTCTCTTATACTCTAGAAACTTTTTTGCACTCTCTTCTGCAACCCCTGCTTACTCGGTAAGGATCAGTCAGTCACCCACAATTGCCAATCAGCAAACATTTAGTAGACAACATTTCTATCTTTTCCCATTTGAACTCACAGTAGATTCTCTTCCTCTCCTTCCTGCCTAATCTAATTTTGCAAACTCCTGTTAGTACAATGTAATACTAATTCATCCAGGTAGCTTTATCTTGGGGCCAAATCTGTTCTTTAGCAGGTCTTTTCATAACTCAGATCCTGTTTTGTATCTTTATGCAATCCCCCCCTCCGATCATTACATTTTATTTTATGACATGATGAATGTGTTTTATGATTATGATCAGAATTTATCACTTGTAGATTATATGTACATTGAGGACATAAGCACCAAAGACAAATTTCCTGTGTGTTCAGACACACTTGTTCAATAAAGAATTCCTATTCTTATGTTTACTGAGGAGGATAAATATGAGCTAACTAGCATCCAGAGAGTAACAACTAAAAGATGGACAACTTATATTTACAAATTAGGAGACAATATTTTAGGAGTAAGGATAAATTTTAGGCCTGGTTTTGAAACGTTTCCATTTTAGAAACAAATGTAGTCTTTTCTACAATAGTTTTATTAATAGGGAAAGAAGAAGAAAAAAGAAATTTTCTTTAGAACAATAAACCATGGACGATTGAAGGCCAACTGAACTTTATTACTTTATTTTAAGGAGTATTTTTGTAATGTTAATGTTGCTTCCATCCTTCAAAGTACTGGGCAAGGACTATAGATCTTAATCTTTGAACTGCCATTGCAATTCCAACAATTGTGGAAATGGGGTATCCATTTTACATTAAGAGGAAATTGTCACATTCCCAACAACTCTCCAATTAAAGCTAGTCTTTGTTTGAGAACTTCTGTTACAGGAACCACATTTTTGAGACAGTACTTAGTATTTCTTTGTTCAGATATCAGTGAATACCATGTCAAGAAAATAGTCCTGTTTTTGGAATTGCTTTTATTCAAGAGTGGACAGTCCATGGGTTACATGCTCCTTGCCAGCCCAGAATACCCTTTGATAGCCCTTTGAGGTAAGCCAGATCAAGAAACAAGCATGGCAGAAATTTCAAGAATAGTTTTAATTGCAGTAAGATAGAATAACAAAACTTTAAATGCCTGCTCAAATTTCTCCTTGTTTCATTTATACTAAACAAAATCCAGACAGGATTACTTTGAGTTTCTTTCTCCTGCTTCCAGCTATGCCTGGGTTACGTACTTCCAAGTCCCTACATAAAGGCTGCCTTGTACCTTCTCCTCATGAATTCCTTCATAACTCCCAAAATTTAGCTGTGAATTAGCCAATGTTAGAGGAGAACAAGGTACCTCCATGACGCAAATTACTTTCATGTGTTTTATTAATCATGTCACCAAAATTCTCAAATAGCATACTGAACTCTCATAATTTTATAACAAGATTTCAAGGGAAGTAAGGTAGAAATGGAAGTAATGTATCTCTCAGAGGCTCAGAGGAAGGGGGGAGTAGCTCTCATCTTGCAGAGATGGGTATCACAATATTATTGTGAAGGGGTGAGATTTGGTTTCTGACTTTTCAAAGGTTGCACGTCCTTTTGATGAAACATAGACAACTTTTTAAGTAAATAAGTAAGATAACATTGCTACTGATATTTTAAGCCATTCTGTACCTTTGTGTCTATTTTTTCAGGTTGTTATAAAGCATGAGAATATAGTGATAACGGGTTTCCCTGAAAATAAGACCAAGTCTTATATTAATTTTTGTTCCAAAAGATGCATAAGAGCTTATTTTCCAGTTAGGTCTTATTTTGGGGAAAAATTCGGTACTAAATGTGCCTGTCTCATGATTTTAACTGGGGCTTATATTTGTGGTAGAGCTTGTATTACGAACATCCTGAAAAATAATGCATGGACTTTCCAGTTAGGTTTTATTTTGGGGGGAACGGCATACAATAATTGAAATTTTGTGATGTGTATAGAGTAGACAAGAAACTATTTTCCCATTCGCAAAATGCTAGAACCAAAGACCACCCAATGAAATTGAATCTTGAATGAATTAGGACAAACAAAATGGTTCCCCCCCCCCAGACAGCAGCTAATTAAAGTTTTGAATTTGCTACAATGAGATATGATGTTGGCTGTCAGCTCGGCTGGCGGCAAAAAGGGTTGGACTTCATGGGAATCAGTAGCTACTAATTTTGAGACTTGACCATTCTCATAGGTGTCATTTGTACTGTTCCTCAATGACATTTCTGCTAATTTATTTCTGCTTTGGAAGGTGCTGTGAATTTTTGTTTTCATTTGAAAGTCTGGAGCTTTATGGAACATTTTCCCCCCACTGGCAAAAATTCATTTCTCTTGGACCCTGGGTTCATCTCCTTTCTCATACAAGTAAGCCAATGTATGAGAATTTCACTGGTTTTTAAGTATTGCATTTTTCAGTTGCAAAAGGCTATGACTTTAGTCATTTTCCCACCTTTAGCCTACCTCCAAGGTTACTTTTCACAAATAAACACAACATAAAAGGTTTCAGATTAGTGATTTGATACCGTTTTTAACTCTGCAATTCATCAGTTGACACATGTGTTACTTGGTTTGCAGAGTTCCCAGCTTTTCATGATTAGCTGCAGTGCAGACAAATACAGGTCAACTTTAAACTGTTCTGAAATCTTGAAGAGTAAAAATAAATGAAGGGAGCTATAAATATAAGAATTATGGAAGGTGAGACATATCTGAAAACTACCAAATAGAACAATTATTGGATAATAGTATATATACTTCAGTTTTCAAAAGGCATTTTGATGGCCAGGTAGGACTTTATGTAATATCTTACAGAAATGCTATTTAGCAGATAAATTACCTCATTTTACTGAGTTCATAATATATTAAAGCAGCTATGTAACATTTGGAGGCCTTCCTATTCAGTCTTCTGAATTCTGTTCCTAATTCGTTCCTGAAACACATTTTTGACTCAGGTGTCTTTAAGAGAAACACAATACCAAGTGGGTTTACATTCAGATATTATATATATTATCTCAGTCTGAAATCATAACTGATGTACATTCAGAATGAATTTCTATTTTTTCCAATTAAAAAATAAACAAGCACATATACAGAGTTGCTTGAGGGGCAGAGAATGGCCACAGCCTATATTCTTGTACTGTAATTTCTTTGAAGTTTCTTTTTAAACAGAAACTTTTATTTTTTCAATGTATTTTCTATAGTTACAGAATAGCTCCAAGCATATGTGAGGAAGGACAAATAAAGTGCTTGTTTTCAGTCATTCTTAACTGGAGATTCATCTGCACCTGTCTTTTCAACAAGTGGGTTGTATCTGTGGTATTCTGACTTTATTTTATTTTATTTTATTTTATTTTATTTTATTTTATTTTATTTTATTTTATTTTATTTTATTTTATTTTATT
>JANHFO010001935.1:147933-162828 GCA_032468095.1 Pareas carinatus | reverse complement strand
GTCTTGGCAACTTTAAAATATATGAACCAACTCCCAGAATTCCCAAGCAAGCATGCTAACTAGGGAACTCCAGGAGTTGAAGTCAGCACTTCTTAAAGGTGCTGAAGTTGAGAAACATTGTCCTATCATTTCATTTGTTCTTAGATTAAAAACTTTATATTATTGATTGCTTTGGCCAGAACAACTAAGCAAAAAGCCCAGTCAGATCTGACACAGTACTCCAAGTGCAATCTGATTAACATAGAGCAGAACTATCATTTCCTGTGATCTTTGTATTGTACATCTGTATATAGATTTCATTAGTGCTTTGGTAGTTGCAGTACACTAATGGTTTATGTTTCATCTATGGGCACCCGAATGCCCAGATGCATCTTACAAGTACTACTGTTGATCTGGGTACCATCTATCCTGTACCTGCATTTTGGTTTTACATTTCGCATAACTGAACTGCAACTGTTTAATAGGCCCTAGTATTCAAGTCTAACTTTTAAACTTAAGAAATGACCCTCTCCAAAACTTGTGTTATCTGCAGTTTTGATGAGCATCCCCTTTATTCATTCTCTAAATCAGTGGTCGCCAACCTTTTGGACCTTAAGGACCTCAAAACTCATAATTTGAAATCCTGAGGCCCACCAATATTATTTTTTTTAAAAGGTACATACATTTGTAAAATAATGCTCAGAGAACTTTCATTTTAAAAGGCACCTATTTAATATAACAAAATTAAAAAAGCTTATTTAATTATAACAAAATTATAAAATGCTTATTTAATCATAACAAAATTATAAAATGATTGTTTAATCATAACAAAATCTTTAAACGTTGTTTAATTGTAGCAAAATTATTAGTTTGTTTAATTATTACAAAGTAATTGAAGCTAATTTATTACACATTTTAGTGTGATATTTGTTCCTGCGAGAGTGGGAGAATGAGAGAGAGGGGGGGAAATGAGGAGGAAGAGAGAAAGAGAAAGAGAGAAAAGAGAGAGAGAGAGGGAGAATGACAGAAAGAGAGAGAGAGAGAGAGACAGACACCCAGAGAAAGAGAATGAGAGACAGAAAGAGGGAAACAGACAGATAGAGAGAGAGACACACACACACACTGAGAAAATGAGAGAGAATGAGACACACGCACACACACACATAGATAGACACACACACAAATGCACACCGCTCTGGCACTTCATTCCTCCTTGAAACCCGGGCTTCTCTCTCACCCACAGCCCGCAGATTGACCTGCGGGCTGATCCATGCATGTTTCTCGGCTGCAGGGTGGCCGACCGGTCTGCTCCACATGCTGGCAGCAAGCGGCTATGGCTTGGGCAGAAGGGGGAAGCTGACCAGCCTGTTCTAGGCTTCTTTCTCGGCACCAGGCTGGCCGACCGGGCTGCTCCATGTGATGGCAGCAGGCGGCTCTGGCTTGAACAGGGGGGAAGCTGACTAGTCCACTTCAGGCTTCTTTCTTGGCACTAGGCCAGCTGACCGGGCTGCTCCATGTGCTAGCGGTGGGCAGCTCTGGCTTGGGCGGTGGTGGGGGGAAGCTGACCAGTCTGCTCCATACTTCTTTGTTGGCACCAGGTCGACCGATTGAGCCGGCCCAAAATACTGGCGGCGGATGGCTCCAGCTTGGGCAGGAGGGGGGAAGCTGAGTGGAGCCTGCCTTGGATGTCTGTGTGGTTCCCAGGCTGGCTGGGGTGATAGGAGCACAGCCGAGGCCAAATGAGGCTTCTGCCACCACTGACCATTCCTCCTTTTCCTCCTGGGGCTCGACTGGGATGGGAAAACGCTGCTCTCCATCCCCTGCACCTGGCGAGGTTTCCCAGGGCGGCCAGGATAGGGACTCCGGTGCAAACTGATGAGACACAGGGTGCTCCGCCAGGCGTGTTCTGGGATGGAAGGCCAGGCAGGAGGGAGCAGCGATGAGTGGCTTGGCAGGCCGCTCTCAGCCGCCCGCCAGTCTGGCAGCCCATCAAGATATTGCTGTGGATCACCATTGGTCCGTGGCCCATAGGCTGGCGACCACAGGTCTTACCAATGTCAATCCATCTGGTAATAGAATGATCCTCCACTATTTTGTCAAGAAAGATGGTCAAACACCTTAGTAAATTCTGAATACTGTATGTTATGCCACCAGCATTTTAAAATAGGAACTAACCACATGCTATGTATAAAATACAGGTTAAAATTAAAGAAGCATACTTAATATTTTCAATTTTTAAAATGTTAAACAAATCATATACCATAGTGATTGTGGATTGATCATGGCACCAGAATGAATTTCTTACTGGGCCTTAAGCAAAAGTTGTATTATAGCACAGTTTAGGGCACCAATTTAAGAAAGACCTATGTATGGCCTTCATGTTATTCCTTTTGCTCCATGTAATTCGAATCTTTGATTTTTAAAATCTCTCTCCCTTTTTAGTTAAACTAATGTTATAAATATATGAACAGAAAATATTTACCAATATTAGTATATCACCATTTTTATTTTGAATGTTTTGTTACAATGGCCTGTCAAGAAAAAAATACCTTGGAGGATTTTCATTATGAAATGCAATAGGAGTGAAACAATTACACCTGATATGCTAGGTGTGTTTGAATTATCTGACAAATAAAAATGCAAAAAGAAAAGAAAAAGTAATGGACTTTCCTTAGTTAGACTCGATGAGATATCAACAGTTCTATCGTTTGGAGATATAAAACAGGCCTGCTCAACCAAGGCTGCCCAAGATGTGAATCCAAAGCAACCTGTCAGCTTTGAACGTCTTGTTGCATGTGAAAAACAAAAAAAATATTACCTCTTATAGGCATGGGGGATGTATGTGGATGAAGGAATGTCCAAGGAAAAGATAGACAGCTGCGAATGTCCTAACCTGAAAACAAGTCCTAGCATGATTTTTCAAGCTGCTTGTAAATATAAGCCCTACCCTGAAAATATTGATATGTTGCCAAATCCAGGACGTCGATCTGAACACATGCAGGTTTTCATTCGGATCAACGTCCCTGATTTGGTAACGTATCGATAGCCCTCCGCACTCATCGATTTCAGGGATTGTTTCTGCCCGTCCCCAAGATAACGACAGGCAGAAATTGCTTGTGTTGGGTGGAGGAAGGACACACATGACAGAGGACTCATTGGGATTGACATCCTGGCAACATATTCGTATTTCCCCGAATATAAGACCTACCCTGAAAATAAGCCCTAGTCCATATTTTGGAGCAAAAATTAATATATGATTGGGTCTTATTTGGGGGAAAACATGGTAGTACATGACTATAAGTCTCTGGAATTGTTGCCCATAGTTTAAATGGACCAGATAAGCAGGTCTCAAACCATCTAGACAAACTCAACATTGTTTTCATTTTGTTACTTTACGTCAGTTAAATCAGATCCTCTGAGATTAAACCTGGTGGCATATCTAGTGTTGCATGATCAAATCCCTCAGTGTCATCCCTTAGAGCCTTTAGGCAGAGGTAGATACCAAACTCTGTGCTTTGAAGCACATTATTTATTGCTAAGTCTTGGTCCAAAGAGATTCACTTAATTTGATTGTGTCCCATCCTCACTGTCCTGCAGTGTAAGAGAAAAGGGGAGGGATTTGATCAAGTGGCACCATAATATTCTATGTTTAAAAACTTGTTTATAAAAATATAATCCAAGTGGAAATAGATGTGAATTATTTCTCTGTAAAATGTATTACTTACAGTATAGCACATTTCTAGAATCATAGAATTATGAAGCTGGAAGAGATCAAAGGTTCATCTCCCATCTCCTGCAGTGTACAAGAAGGTCAATTAAACTATCCATAGGAATTGGCTGTGCCATCTTTTGTAAAAAAAAAAAAACCTTCAGAGATGGAGAAGCCACAATCTCCAAAGATAGACTGTTCCACTGTTGTACAGGTCTTGCTATCAGGAAAAAAATTTTTTTAAATGAAGTTGAGGTAGCTACAACTTGCCCAAACGTGTTCACAGAATCCATGTGTGGTCTCACCGGTGCAAAGTAGAAGGGAAAAAGGATTTCACATGTCTTTAATGCACTGCTTCTTCTAATGCAGCCCAAAAGGGGCAGATGATTTACACTGCTCACTTATTTGTTTGTTGTCAGTGCTTCCACTCTAGTCATTCTCCAATAAAGAACGTAAAAGTCATGAATCCCACATCTTGTATATCTGCCTTATATTTTCCCTCCCTGGATGTAATATGTTAAATCTCCCTGCAGAGGAACATCTTGTTCCATTCAGCCCTGTATCCTAACCTGTCCAGATTAAATTACAGTCCCATATTGTCATCCTGGGTGATGGCCAACCCTCCCAATTTTATTTAATCTACAACTTTAATAAGCACCTTCCCTCACATTCTCCAGACCTTGATAAAATTTTTGAATAATGCTGACTCCAAGACAGGTTCCTGCAGGATACCACTGGTTACTGATTAAAGCAGATTCATTACTGCTGACTCTGTGAGCCAGTTCTGGATCACTTAAATGTAGTGTCATTCCAACCACATTGCACATTGCACTAAGTAGACCAGACCAGGAAATCAACTTCACATGAAGGCTAAAGCTGCTTTTTTTGAGACTGATTATAGCAACAGAATCTTGCAGTTTCATTATGTTGTAGATTTCCCTCCTTTTTATAGTTCAGTGAATTATGGAGGCATCTGCCTGAGCCACTTCTGAATGTTATCTCATACTTTTTGACTTTAAAAATGCTTCAGCCCCTTTTTGCCTAGGTAACAGTTCCTGCATATCTCAAGGTCATTTTCCGCACACTTCACAGGCATTTCAACAGTTTGTCAGTGAAAATGTCACATGAAACTCTTGTCAAAGGTTTTGCTGAAATAGAGGTAAATTATGTCGGCAGCATTTCCCTTGTCTGCTGAAGTAGATATTGTGTCAAAGAAGGTGATGAGGTTTGTCTCATATGACCTATTTTTGAAAAAGTTTTGCCGAGCAATTGGGACATTGTCTTCAAAAAGCTCCCCAAAAGCTTTAAGATGTTTCTTGCCATTATTGACTAGTGAACGTATTGCAAGATGTTTTTTGCCATAACCTCTTGCAATGTGTTGATTTTAAGTTCACTAGTCAATAATTACTGGAATCCTCTTATTTTCCTTTTCTGACATTTCCTCTTCTCTAGTCTTCTGGTAATTCCTCAGTGCTTAAATCAATTAAGATCGGGCTTAAATTCAGCTGGGCAGATCAGTGGCTTGCTGGCTTTACTCTACCAGCTGTGATTGAGAAAAATTCCCTCCCTTTTTTGCTGCAGTACTTTAAAATAGTGGTCGTCAATCTTTTTGATCTCAGGGACCATCAAATTCATAATTTGAAATCCAGAGGACCACCAATATGAATTTTTATATTTTGTATTAATTAATATGAAAGACACCTATTTAATATAACAAATTAAAATTTATTTAGTTTTAAGATTTTTTAATTATAACAAAATCATAAATGCTTATTTAATCAAAATATTTAAAGGTTGTTTAACTGTAGCAAAATTACTAAAGTTATTTTAATTATTACAAAATAATTGAAACTTATTTGTATTACACATTTTTAGTGTGATATTTGTTCCTACTTGAGAGAGAATGAGACAGAAAGAGAGAGAGAATAATAAAAAAGAGACAGAGAGACAGACACACACAGAGAGAAAGAGACACCACAGAGAGAGAGAGAGAAAATGAGAGAGACAGCGAGACAGGCAGACACACACAAACACACACACAAAGAGAGAGATACAGAGAGAAGGAGAAAAAAGACAGACATACACACAGAGAGAAAGAGAATGAGACATACATAGAGAGACAGACAGACAGACACACACGCATACTGCTTTGACACTCCACTGCCCCCTCCTCACTCGTGCACCGACCAGACCGATCTCCAGGTGCCACGTGGTGGGCCATATCCGGGCACTGTGCACCAGGCTGGACTTGTGCAGTGAGCCATCTCCGGGGACCATGCTGCAGGCAGATCTTGCATGGTGGGCCATCTCCGGGCGCCATGCAGTCGGCCAATGTCCAGGCGCTCCCACAACGCGGACCAAGCTTCAAGCTCTCCTGCCGGCTGAGCTAAGCCCTTGCTATTAATAAAGTCAATATTATCTACCTGGCACTCCTGCCTGGCGAGCCAAGCCGTGCTGAGCCCTTGTGACCCACTGGTTTATCACATTCTTCCTGACCTTGATGTGTTTTGTTCTAGTCTTTGATATGCAGAACGCCGTCTCTGAGGTAAAGAGAGAAGAATTGAGTTTTTCGTGGGAGGGGGGAGGTTTCTTGATCATTTGACATTTCTCCATTTGGAGTTAATAGTGAGACCTTCATCTCCCTTATCTTCCTCTTGTTATTGACATCTTTGAAGAAACTGTTCTTTCTGGATTTTCCCTTACCTCATTTTCACCTTTGTCATCTTGATCTCATTCTTACCTGACTGTGTTGACATTTTGTAGATTTTGTTGATTGTTAGATCCCTCTTCCAATCTTTCTTTAGTCTGAACTCTTTTGCAAATTGTCAGTTCAACTACATTGGCTCTTTTAGATGTCTCCCAATTTTCTTTCTCATTGGTATAATAAGGTCCAAGCAGTGCTATTCTTAATTTTTCTTTCAAGAATTCTGAGCTAGCTACATTCCTTTTCCCTTAAGTTTTTCTTCCGACAGCACAGTTCTCTTAATTTATAAATTGGCCATTCTAAAATGTTCATCTTTTTAATCAAGCTTTTGTAAACAAGTTACTTTTGGTACTTGATTTCCTACTCCAAAGAGTTTTACTGAATGACAATGTGAAGGCAACAGCAGTTGGGTAGGAGTAAGGTGCTGATTTGAAAATAGTCACCCAACACTGTGCTTTGGTGCCTATAAAATTCGATATATGAAATCACAGAAATGGGACCTTTTAAATCCTTAAAACTAACACCTCTCTCCATATAGAAATCCAAATTAAAGCATCTTCAGTTGATGGCCACTGATATCTCCTGTTCCCAGCAATCCCTCCAAAGTTAATTAAGATCAAGAAGCAAGAACTACACATTTCAGTGAGGTAGCTTTAACGTTAGTTTGGAATCTATTTGAAATCTGAAAATTATAATAGGAATTTCCCACCCTCCTTATAAATGAGCTAGCTCATTATCTCTTGATTGTTTATATCTATGTCTCCTCCTTTTCCCAGCTTTCTCACATGTGAGGAGCCTCAGTTATCTTGTGAAGGAGAACCATCACCTCTCTGATTATTGGTTCCAATGCCAAATTGCTTTTACTGTTTAAGTGCAAAAGCAGTTTGTAATTTACATAGTAATGTATAGCCGTAAAACACAAGTAAAAGTATTTTATAAGGGAAGAAGCACACTATTGTCTTAGAATGGAATGATAAACCTGCAGATGGATCGGATGGATTATGAAATGCCCAAAATGCTGTGGTCTGATTTTAAAACCATATTTTTAAAAGAAATCTTAATTATAAAACCTTCCTCTGAGTTATTTCACTTGTAATTTGTTTTGCATCAATTAGCATGAAAAGTTCTGTTAGCCACTTCATTATACTGTAGGGTTGAATTGTTTCATAAAGATGCTTCAAATCTCAGAAGATTTTCCTAACTTCATTTATGGATTTTCAAAATTAGTATTCTGTGCATACAACTGAATGATCTCATTTTTTTTTTTAAAGACAAGTTAGAACTACTCTTAAGATGTCTATACCGCAAATATAGGGTAGGAGAGGAAAGACTTTTGCAAGCTATGCATATTTTATTTCAAAACTGTTTTTGTAAAGACATCTTAACATACTTTCAGTGCTTATTTCATGTTGCAACAGCTTTGCATATTTTCACTGATGATTTTGGAAATACATAGATAAATGATGATTAATATATGCCATTTGCCTGGGAAACAAAGATTTCTGAGAATTTAGTTTCTGCTAAGCTGATTTGCTTGTAAGAGGGAACCAAACTCATTCCTCTGCTATGAAAATGAAGTTCTAATATCTTCTGACAGCTTTTTGACGTTAGCATTACAACAGTTCCTCTACAGAATTAGGTTAGTAACGTATGCTGTTCTATGACCGAAATAAAGGTTAGGTTAGGTTAGGTTAGGTTAGGTTAGGTTAGGTTAGGTTAGGTTAGGTTAGGTTAGGTTAGTAACATTATTGAATTGAGACAAGAAACTGACCGTGGGGTGTTAAAAAAATCAACAGGTGCTGTTTTTTTTCCATGATCTTTTCTGGCAAATTTAGATATTTGCTCAGAATCTCTCAGGGTACTGTTTGCTATTATTGTGCACAATGTAGATTATTTTTGGTAACCCCAGAAAATACTTTTAACTAAATGTTGCTTTTTGAAAGCAACTGGCTGGTATAGTTGTGTCCATGCATATTTGTGTTATTTATTGTAGCTGCATCTTCAGAGAAGATGCAAAAAGTACTTTTTGAAGATACCATATACACAAGTCTTCAGGACATTTGCAACACTATATATTGTTCACATTGGTGAAAGAATATGACAGCAAGAAAATATAACAGGTCAACAAAATATTAGTGGACTAGGAAATTTGTTGGACCTATTTGCTTTAAGGCTTTAAAAGTTTTCACCAACATTTTAAATTATGAAAAGTAATTGAGAGCTGATGCATGCCTTATAATTAGTTGCTTTTTTAACTATAAGGGTCCTACTGAAACATGACCAATAGATATAATTTTTGTCAATGTTTGATAGAGTTAAACAACAAACCCCTTTTGTTTTGCATATCTTATTTTTTATGCTTTATTTAGTACTTTTTATGCAATGTGTTTGTTATATCAGAAAGCTGTCTTCAAATAATTGCTTCTTTGTTTTTTTATTTTAATCTTTTTATTGATTTCTACAAAGTAAGAGTTAATTACTTATACCAATAGCAAAATAAGGAGAGAAAAAACATCATATAAACTTGTATATATATTATATGTATTACATTCTCATTTAGACATGGACTAAACACTTTAATGTAGCATGCATTGTTTTGTTAACTGGGGTTTCGAGTTACTTTCTCGTTGATTATCTGTGAGTCCCCTTTTGAGGTTTCCCGTCTCATTACGTAACTTAACTTTTTAGTAGCGATTTAGTAACTTTACAAAACTTCAGTTTGTTTCTTATATAATAAAGAGAGAGTAAAATTTTAAAAAAATAAAAAATAAAAAATAAAAAGCCCCCTTATCCAGACTGTATATTATCATATTACATAGTGCTTATATGTTATTTATGCAATCTCTAGGACTTAAATTCCTTTATATGTGTATTTTCCTTTCAAGTACGTAAATATAAAAGCAGCTCATCTATTATATTTATATTTTATTGGATATACCATTTTCCTACTACAGTTATCATTTGTTATCATTTCCTTCTTATCATTATTTTATACATATATATATATATTTATTTTTTATGCTTTATTTAGTACTTTTTATGCAGCGTGTTTGTTATATCAGAAAACTGTGTCTTCAAATAATTGCTTCTTTGAAACATCACCGTTCTCATAACCCTTTCCCTCTGAACTCACATTCTGACCATCCACTTGCATGTAAGGGTATGCTGGAACTGGCTCACTCGTTAAATTTTCTGGAATTTTGTGAGCTGCTTGACAGCAGAGGTGAGCTTCCATGCTTAGTATACCAATCAGCTGTTCTGCAGCTAGTGGTGCCACATAACAGCAGTTCTTCAAGATTTAGAGGCACTCTGCTTGCATGCCTAAATTTCTGTCTCTGTCTGTTCTTTTGGTCTTCTTATTAGTAATCCATGGATCTGGCTATCATTATGTGCTTTGCATTCAACTCCACCAGCTTTAGTAAGCAGGATACAAATTGGGAATTCTAGCTGCAATCATATACATCAGTCTAAGAATGAATTACTTTGCCAGATTTATAGAGGCTGCCTTAATCTGCCAGAACAGCCAAAAAACAATTGTACGCATGATTCATTTCATGCTTCTAAAACTGAATAATGAGAAACATAAATACATACATGCGACTTCATGTCCAAAACATCTCGTAGGAATTTCATAGCAGACAAGCAAGCTTCCTCAATTTTCACTGATTCTTGTTGTAAGGAATATTTCAAAATAGGAATAGTTCTGTTAGATCACTGTTGCCAAGCGAATTATGACAGAAATATACGCTTTGTTTGTAAGTATCAAAACCATTGCTCTAGTTACTATCTCATAGACCTAGTCTCAAATTTCCTCAATCATTCTTTGAGTTACTTACTGGTTCATAGTGCCAGATTGAAGAGCTAGTAAGACCTCTAAGTCATGTCAACAATGATGTTGCAAAGTGTATTAAGAGAAGAATAAAATTAGTAAGTTGTGGAACCTGATATTATTTGGGGCAGCCATTAAAGTCCTGCTTGAGCACAAAAAAGCTATCTGAGCAGCAAGATAGGTAGTATGCCAATATGGCCTTTGTTTTGACAAATAAGAAATAAGTCATCCTTTTTGGTCTTTTTTGAAGCCGCCTGTGGGGGTCATGGAAAGTTCATGATGCCAGTTGTGGCACACCGCCCAGTTTCCATGGCAGCCACACTTCTGCAGTCCCATTATCTCCTGGTTCCCAAAGCATTATTTCATTGTTTTGGCTCATATGACCTTGTGTTTATCATCGAAGTTAGTAGAAGGATACCCTTTGGTTCATGTGCTCTAAGGAGGCCCTTTAGGTGGATTGGGAGAAGGATCTACGAGGAGGATGACCTAGGTATCTGCCAATGGAATTGCTGTTGCTACTGTCTGCTTTTTGCTGTGTGAAAATTGTACTTAAGGAATAAACACCCTGAAGAGGGTCAGACATCACTTCATCATCCAAATGACTGGACTCTGGTTCCTTCAGCTGCCTCTGGATTGGGTCTAATCTTTTGATGGGGAGAATAAACTGAGTTTTTTTAAAAAAAAATCTCAGAAGTCAGCAATAAATTACTTCTGCATTCATCCTAGAAAATGACATGGATGTGTGACAATGAAGTCAGCGGGAATCAAGTTTATCTTGAGACTTTAGCTCTTTAATCTTCAGTGACGGATTGTTATCAGCAGCCATAGAACCAGCAATAGAGAAAGTGAACATTGTCTCTTCTCCAATAATACTTTGTCTGCCTCCACTATTCTGCTTCTGCCCATTGGCTTTGTAGAGTCTGTCCTCTAAGGATTTCTTCTTGTTCATATCTCTAGAGAAGTACAAAATAAACAAGACAAAATAACAAAGCAAGAGTAACCCAAAATCAAAACAAATGAGAACGTCTAACCATGGACCCTAACCCAACATTCTAATAATACAATATTGTCTAATATTCCAAGTGGCTTAATATAGGGGAAAAATAATTTCTTCACTGATTTTTGTGCTACTAAAAATATTAGGAAAATGTTAACTTATTTTAAAGGGAAAGAAATAGACTGTTTAAGTACTAATGAGACCATTTTTAAAATTGGTTGTGATTGTGTGTCTTTTCTTGAACCAGTGACTTATGGACCGGATTCATAACAACACAATTTAGTTAGTAAAAATATCCAGTTCACATTCACAGGTCATGTCAAATATAGTTTTAATCTTGCTTCTTTTTGATTGTTTAATGTATTATATCAATGGCCCCCAAGCTTTTGGGTACCAGGAAACAGTTTTTTAAATAGTTTTTTGAAATTTTAATTGTTATACACACATACTTTGTAAACCACTCAGAGTCACCTCATCAGTGAGATGAGCGGACACACACTTGCTTTAATGTAGGGGGATTTTCTTAAGTGCAATCAAGACTTTTCAAAATCCTAACAACTCTATTTCAGCTCATTCCAGTGTTCAGAAGAACTACTTTTATTCTTTCCTGTCAGTTCCTTTCCTTACAACATAGTCGCTGGGTTTTCTGCGAACGTTTTACCTGGATTTCTATTTCTTTCTTTTTCTTTTCTAAACTCATCACTAGTACTCTCTTACTGCTTTCCACTTTCAGTAGCATTTACTGTGTTAACATCCTTTCCCATGTTCCTGGCCAGCTAGAAAAGCAGTGAAAATGAATGGATCTCTCCCAATTCCTACTCTCACCCACAACCTTTTAAATGAAATAAAAGAAATCTTACATCAATTCTAGATAACTGTGCAATTGTAGATACCAGTTTGTGGAACTTTCGTGAGAGTGGTGCAATGATGGTGTGATGTCATTGTGCAAGATTATGCTGACTGTATTCTTTGCAATCAGCAAATTATGCTTTAATATTAGGTGATGGCTTTTTTGGCTTCAAGTTGATGAGCTGGAGAAAGTTTAACACAAAGTAATGTTATTGTGAGGATCTCTGATTGATGGCTTTCTGATTACCTACCAGTACTTAGAACGTAAATGTCCTACAACTCCACAAGCATCTGGAAGAGTGTAATATACAATTGATCCTTCAATATGTTATTAGATTATAGGGGAAACATTTTGTATTAATAGTGTTATAGTAGCAGAGTGCTCATAATTAAAATCTTTATTACTCTTTAATTCATTTTAGATTGTTTAATACTTATAAAGGAACAGTTTATAACCATTAACTGTTGAGGAACAGAAAGATGAAATAAAGTTGAAATAGCATTGTTGCCCAGTCATAGGTTTGAGATGATACAAACTGAATTAGTAAATAGACTGCACGTTATTATATTGTGATTTAAGAAGCCATTAGTCTGGAATCACTCACTGAAGTCTGTGAGCAATTTTACTAGTTTAAAAGAGATTAAGTATTACTTGAAGTTTACTCTGACACAGCGCATGGGTTTGTGGTATATTTGAGCCTCACGGGTCCTCTGAATGCTAAGAAAGAGCATATTAGATATTTTTATTAATGACTGCTTGACACTCAAGCATTAGAAGAGATAAATCATAAGCGTATTATATAATTCAATGCTTAATTTATTAATGATTGCTTTGTTCATTTTTTAAAATGTGTGTATTGCAGGAAAAAGTAGAATATGCCTTCTTGATTATTTTTACAATTGAAACCTTTTTGAAGATTGTAGCATATGGATTATTATTACATCCCAACGCATATGTTAGAAATGGATGGAATTTGCTGGATTTTGTAATAGTTATAGTAGGGTAAGTCCAATTTTTATTTTTTCTAAGAAATTAACATACCAAAATGTTTCTTCTTTATGTATATGGTATAACATTCAAACAAGGAATCTGTAATTATTTATGAGATTGCGGTGTTGTCAAATACTTAATTGCTTTGCAATGATTTCCCAAATAGGAAATCTAATCCCTGAATATATTCTCCTTGCTCTTTTAGAGGACACCACTGAATTTTATATAACAACATCCTTTAGTAAGGTTTACAAAAACACATTCTTGGAATTGTTTTGTATAATGTTTTTCTTTTACAGAAATAATATCTGCATAGCAAGCCCTATATGTGTATTCTGAGGTGTGAAATGTTGCACAAGACAGATTCCTGAACTCCAAAGAAATCACATAGTACATGAGATGAACATTGGGTTCTTATTACAATTTTGCCATAGGAAAAGATGACAAATACATATTTTATCAGAAAAAAAGCAAACAAATTATTAAAGCTGCCTCTGAGAATTTAAGATACAGGGGAAGACTCAGGAAAAGTACAGTATAAATGAGAGTTCTGTTTGGTAGAAATAATTCCAGTAACATTGTCATGGAATACTGTATCAGAATAATTAGTAAGTCTTTTTGTTTTCAGACTATTAATATAGATTATTTAAATAAAAGTGGCAAAAAGAGGAGATATTAAGAAACAAATCTCTCATCAATAAATCGTTTGCAAATATTTAAAATATTATACTGCATTCTGAGTAATATTGCTTGAATTGTTGTGTTTTGTGGAAACTATTCCAAAAGATAAACATCACTTGAATTGTCCTCTGACAAAATAAATCTATTAGGGAGTCTGAGTTTGAATTTGATGTTTTATGTCTGACTCCTGAAAGATACCTTCTCCTGAGGCTCCAAGGAGGAAGCATTTGAATTAACCGGAGCTATTCCTTAAACTGTGAAGCCTGCTCTTCTAATGTTGTAATGGTGATCTTTTAGGTTTTGCATAATACACATACAGCATGTATAAGTCGTTAACGTTTTTTCCGAATTATACCAAATTTAAACCTCCTTTATGAAAAAAACTTATTATTTTATGTTACAGTAACAACAATGTGTAATCTTTTATTTCTTGCTCACCAGATTGTTTAGTGTAATTTTGGAACAATTAACCAAAGAAGCAGAAGGGGGTAGCCATTCCGGTGGCAAACCGGGTGGTTTTGATGTAAAAGCTCTAAGAGCTTTTCGTGTCCTGAGACCCCTCCGGCTTGTATCAGGAGTACCCAGTAAGTCACCACTCCAATAATTATTTGGGAATGCAAACAAAAACATTCATAGTCTACTCTCATAAGCTTTTCTGCAGGCTGAGGTATATCCTCCCTTTCTCCTTTCTCTGAGCCATACAGAACAGTAAAATGTGATCACATGGTATAAGATTACTTAGATTTCAAATTGAATAAGGACCTATTTCAAGTTCACAAAGCAAACAAAAGAGTTTAAATTATTATGTTTCAGGGTTTAGGCCATAATTTACACATTAGGTAGTGAAATAACTATTATATTACACATGTATTGGTCTGCCTCTAAAAAGGCATTATTATTACTGCTGCTGTTAGTTGTGGATACTTTTCTGCATGGTGCACTCAAGGCAATCTAAAATAAAATTGAATACTTTGAAGTAGAATAAAAAAAACAGCTGGAATATTAGAGATTTGGTGGATGTATGTATGGTTTGCCTTGGAAGAGTTTAGCAGGACTCACCCAGTGACACTGACATTTTATTTATTTATTTATTTATTTATTTATTTATTTAGATTTATATACTGCCCTTCTCCTGAAGGACTCAGGGCGGTGTACA
>JANHFO010001935.1:123030-139056 GCA_032468095.1 Pareas carinatus | reverse complement strand
GAATGTAAAGTGCTTTAGGAGCGCTTGCGCGGAGAATTCGGAGCCCTGCAAACAGCCCAGCCGTATGTAAGTTATTTTGCATGAGGCAAGGAGCGCCTGGGGATAGCAGGGAGGGGGGAGCCAGGAGTTTTTCTGGGGTTGGGGTGGGCAATCTACCGTGTTTCCCATAAAGTAAGACACCCCCCAAAAATAAGACCTAGGGCTCCTTTGGGAGCAGAAATTAATATAAGACAGTGTCTTATTTTCAAGGAAACATGGTAGCAAAGATTGAACGTATTTCCAAGAAGCTTAAAGCAACCAGAAATACTTATTTTATTCCTCTTTATTTCAGTTGCTATGAACTATCAGTGTCTTTGTAACAATGGAAATGATTGTTTAATCCAATTTAATTAAAAACATACAGATATAAGAAGCAATAGTTCAAATGAATAAAGTTTGACATATAGTTGTGTGAATAAAAAATTCATTCTTCTTGAACAGGAACTAGATATTAAATTGAATCTTTAATTCAGTGATATCAGAAGATAACCTCTATCCTGTATAAATGTAAGGTATGGAATTAAATAAATGAAAATGTTATAATATTTGTTTATAATGGTAAAATATGCCAAAACTATTGTAGACAGGTTTGCTGTATTATGAAGGAAGTTTATTTTCAGTGTTGATAAACATCAGTACTATTTACAGTACTATTGTGCTATTCTAAAAATAATGACCAGTTGCACTAATTAAAGATTAAACTTTTAAAACTTGCAAAATCCATTATTTGCACTGATATGATTTGTTGTAAGAGAGGTGTCATCCAGAAGGAACCATGCATCTAACTGGTAGAAAAACTGTACATTTCTAGAAACGGGATATCATATAACTTATTTATGATAAGTTATTTATAACTTATTTATAATTTATTTCTCTTTAATGGAAGTGTTGCAAGAGAAAATATATGATACTTTGGGGAAGTTGGGGAACATTGTATAATGAAACTGCATTGTGTCTGATTCTGCACTGGATTCTTCTTTTGATATAATTAAACTGCTAGTTTTAATCTTTCAAGTACACAAACAGTTAGTGTGTGAGTATAGTATTATCTTGATTACATAGCACACACTGCCTCCTCCTCCTGTGGGAAAAGCTAACCAGCATCTCTGACTTGATCCTTTCTTAACAAACCAGGAACATAACACCGACTAAGCTTTTTGGGATTTATATCTGCTCCTGCTGACAGAAAGAATCAGTAAAGAGTAGTTTGTTCCAAGAGACAGTTGAAGATTAATGTTTAGTCAGAAATATACTGGAATTTATTCACAGCAACACATATTAACACTCCTTTCCGGCAAATCAGCGGTAGATTTCATTTTCTAGTGTTGAAAAATAATATTTTCAATCAGTCCTCTTACCCCACAATCTAAAGTTCTTAAAAGTCTTGATAGATCCTAAATATTAGTAATATAGTTAGAACACTGTAGACATCTGTCACACAGCCCTAAATATTGCAATAACAGGATAGAAATTGACATTATTCCAAATAATCAAAGGAATTTCAGATGATTTGTCTGATAAGAGGCAAAAGGAAGACAAAAGGTAAACTGAACACAAATGCTTAATCAATCTGATTTAGTCCACTACTGCATATGAAGCAATGAGACATCCCTTAGAATTAAAGGAAAGTGAAACACATTTTGTCTCTTTTTAAAAGTAAAAGAGAAGGGTTCGTTTATTTAATCCCCAGTCTTCTTCCAGTTAGGTGTGTATGCATATTCCTCTCTTTTTTCTTCTTTCTTCTCTTATCAGAAGTTAAAGCTGCAAACAAGATCTGGGTCTCCTTGTCTTCTTTCCCACCTAGCATCATTATTTGTTGTAGCCTAGCTCACATTCACACTGGGATAAGAGAGACTCGGGTATTGGAATGAGAACAAATAAAGTCTAAGATGAGAAAGTACCACCATTTTAAATTATAAAATGAACATACTGGTTATGTTCTTGATATTAAAGTTATGGTTGGCTTAACTTGCAACATGCAAAGCCAAAGCCAAACAATCTGTCTGTAGGCTACTATGATATATGAACTAAAGCTGGTTACAAATGGCCCTTTTGCATTCACCAAATTTGCAGACAGAAAAATTGAAGAATTTCTAAAAAAATCCCCAAGGGAAGGACATCTTGGTGCTGATGATAACACGAAGGGCTAATGAAAATTCTCAACTGGAAGAGTTCCTTCCTGATCTTTTCCTCTGGGACTTAATCAAAGCCTGGGAGTCCAAAGGGATGATTATACAGTGAAAGACAGTATATTTTTGACAGATCCCAATTAAATAGGTCATTTCACATAATTAACGAAATATTGAATCTGCATTAAGAAAACACAATTAAGGTATTTTTTATAACATGCTATGGCCAAAGTAAATATATTACAGCTTAATATGATGGTGGGATTTTCACAAAATATTCAATTCTGTTTTGGTCTTTGTTTAGCATATTGTGCAAAATGACTACATTTCTCGAGCCATGGTGTAGTACCTTGTTTTCCCGAAAATAAGACACTGTCTTATATTAATTTTTGCACCCAAAGATGCGC
The DNA here is from genome assembly GCA_032468095.1 of Pareas carinatus. NCBI lineage: Eukaryota > Metazoa > Chordata > Lepidosauria > Squamata > Pareidae > Pareas > Pareas carinatus. The sequence continues at coordinate 136,481 of JANHFO010001935.1, read as the reverse complement.
TAGGTCTTATTTTCAGGGGATGTCTTATTTTTCCACCGAGACCGCCCAGAACCGGAAGTCCAAGGTCTTATTATTGAGGCGGTCTTATTTTCGGGAGATGCCTTATATTTCAGCGAGAGGCAAAACGTAAGTAGGTCTTATTTTCGGAGGATGTCTTACTTTTGGGAAAACAGGGTAGTTGAGGTGTTGAACTAGGAGCAGTAACATCTGGGGCCTAAGCCATCATCAACCTCATGGAAGTTCACTATGTGACTTTGGGCTAGTCCATCTCTCTCAGCACAATCTACCTCACAGAGTTAGTAGTGTGGCAAATAGAAGAACACAGTGCTAGGTCTGCTGCTTTGAGCTCCTGAATAAAAGGAGGGTTTTAAATGCAATGAATGAATTTAGAATGAACTCAGAAATTCTATTTTGTTTTGAAATAAATTTCAAAGGAAACTCTCTGTCATTAGATTGAACAAGAACTAATACAAAGTATGTGGATTACATTTTCTTCCCAGCACTAGTATAAAGCCAGTCAAAAACCTCCATTCACTATGCCGGATGAAGGTCTCTTACACATGTTTCCAACCCATACAGTGCTGAGTTTTCTTTTGCCAATTGAACCGTAATACTTGCTGGTTGTCGTTGATCCATTTTGTTTTAGGTCTCTTTCTTGGATGTTTTTTATCAAGTAGAATCCATTCTATGAATGCCTTGGTTCACCTGTCATCAATTCTTATTGCTATGTGACCAGCCCATTTCCATTTCAATTCTTTTACTCTCTTGATGATATCATATATTTTCATTTGTTTCCTAATCCATGTGCAGGTCTTTCTATCCTGTCTTGTGATGCGGAGCGTGTGTCTTTCCATGGCTCTTTATGCCACTCATAGCTCTTGTATTGATTGTGAGGTTAGTGTCCATGTTTCACTGGCATATTTTAGGGGAGGTTGTTCTTGAAAATAATGCTTAGCTAGCCAAATGCCTGCCAAACACATTTAACACGCCATTCAATTTCCTTTATTGTATCACCTTCCATTGAGGTCTGTTTGCCAAGGTGTGTGTGTCTGTGTGTAAAATATGTGTTTACGTATATTAAAAACAGATTCAAAGTTATGTGGGAGTTGGGAAACTGATTAGATTTTGTACTTAGTCCTAAGACTAAATTAAGGTAGCTTTCACTGTCCTATCCTAAATATATAAAGTTTTCTTTCTTTTCTTGCTATTGTAATAATCTAAGAGCTATTAAATATCAATGCACATATTCTAACAATGTTACTTTCTGTTATTATCATCTAAACCTCAATTATACAAAATGGTTGCCATAACATTAACAAAAGTTATCTTGATATATTATCTATTTCATACAGTTTAGTTTTCTCCAATGTGTTTCTGACTGTCTATTACATTTAAATACTGTACTCATTTATCTGAGTATACAGTAAAGTTTCTGAGGAGTTGTTTATAAAACTGCATTTAGTCATCTTTTTACATTTTCACAATGCATCTTTGCAAATTAAAAGAGAACTGATGGTGGAATGATAATATTTTAACTCATTAGCAAAACTGTCCCTGTTGTAACCTGATCTCTCCTTTAGACAGTCAGTATTTGTTTGTTTGTTTGTGTGAGAGAGAGGGAGGGAGAGAGAGAAGGAGGGAGTGAGATTTTGTCAGGGTCTCAGGACTAAATTCCTGGTTTTGAATTGATGCACAGAAAACAGAAAGGACTGAAAGACTGGGACTTCATATTTAAACAATTGGAATTGGATTCAGTGGTGTCATTGCATTGATGGAATGTACTAATTCACAACAAATGTTCCTTCTTCTTGTATTACCTCACTTGTGAAATTGGGAATCCCTTAGTACTTATTCAGGACTCACGCTGTCTGATCGCATAAATGGAAGTGTACTTGTTTAAATGTTGGCTGTTACCCATGTTCAGATCCCACCCCCCTCATGCCAGGCTTTAATTGTAAGAACCCAGTTCTATCGTACCCTTTTTGACTTTGCAAGAGCTACAATTATCTGTTTCTCTCTGGCAACAATTAGGAGTTTCCTTTTACTGTACATATTGCCACTCAGCTCTGTCTCTTCATTTTTGCATGTAAAAAATTATTATCATATAAGCCGTACGGAGTTCTGGTGCTTTGATATCTTTTCCTGCTCTTTCTAAATATGCATCTGAAGTGGCGAGAAAATGATTGGTGTTTTAATCTTTTTTTTCTCCCTTATATCTGGTAATTATAAAAGTGACTGTATTTATTTCACGTGCATGTGTTTTGGTCACCAATTGATCACTATTGCAATTGGAAGCAAATGTTTCTACAAGGTCATCTTATTTCTTGCAGATGAATGATGCTATGGGATTTGAATTGCCATGGGTGTATTTTGTCAGTCTCGTCATCTTTGGGTCATTTTTCGTTCTAAATCTTGTTCTCGGTGTATTGAGCGGGTAAGCACACACCTTTTTCATCCTAGAAGCAGAGTCCAGATTTCAGTTGTCATGAACACATAGGTGGAATATGGAGATAAAGTCAAAAGAATTGGGAATAAGACTTCCAAATTAAAAGATGGCAGCTTCCTTAAGACCAAATCCAAAGCTATTTTCTAAAAACAAAGAAAGTCCCACAAAATCAACTTAAAGATAAGTACAGCATTAAATATGAAAAAATATAGTTAAATATAAATTAATTAGTAACTTAGGGATCAATAGAAATAAAGTAAACTCTCAACCCTTTTAGAGTTGCATATTTCACATGGCCTAAGGATACACAAAATTATATATTTTTCATGACTAATTAAAAGTGAAATCCCTGGAGTGCTGGTAAATCTGGTAAATGCTGAAAGAGTGCTGCTAAAAGGAGCAGATGGTGCTAATACACTGGATACCTATGTGATCTGTCAATTGTGAAAGGACTCTGCTGTATAGTGAACAGCTGAATCATAACGTATTTCCTTACATTTTACAGGTAAATGATGCAATAGGATGTGAGTGGCCATGGATCTATTTTGTTAGTCTTATCATTCTGGGCTCATTTTTCGTACTTAACCTGGTACTTGGTGTACTTAGTGGGTAAGCCGTTAAATTAAACTTGCATTTCACACCATGGTGTGTAAAATGGCCTGTGCATTTGTTTAAGTTTCACACTGCTGGCTTTTCTGCATGTGCCTTGGATTGGTATGCCATTTTATGAATGTTTGCTTTCCTGGCTGCCTGTATTTTATCATACTAGTCTGTGACACATTTACAGTGCTTGCCAGCTCCTTAAATTCAGTGAAGAACTAACATTGCCAGTATTACACTACCGCACTCTTTGTAGATATTACTCTAAACATCTGCATAAATGGTATTTTTAAATATGGATAATGTTGTTCCCTGTTACCTACACCAATGCAGTACTCACATTAGCACAAAGATCTTTCATATAAGTTATCGGTAAGACATAGTTCAAGAGACACGTCATTTTTCTTTCTATTTGTGCCTATTGTTTAGTTTCTCCAAGTGTTTGATGCTCCTGAAACATTCTGTCCAAAGATATGAAATTTAATCTAGGGAATATTAGAAATAGCTCACTTTGCTGTCTGTTGTGAAAACAACAATAATTTGTCAGTGCAAGCCATCTCATCATTGCCAAAGGGAAAGGTTGTCATCTCACCTTCATTGTTCCAGAAGGTTTCTTGTCTGTTCTAGAAACAGAACTTGGAATACTAGCAGGTGCAAAACTTAACAATTTGGAAATGGAACATTCTAGAAAACCACTGAACATTTTATTCTCCTTCTAGTCCATGTTGAATCTCCTCTAGAACATGGTGTTCTAGTAGCCATTTGGCAATTTCCAGAAATAATTCCTCCAAGGTGGGGTCCCTTTTAAGGTAACTGAGAATTTTTGTCTGTATTTTAGACCAAAAATATCTATTTCGGAGACAACCCTTACCTGAGATACCTTAAATGCCCTCTAATTTGGAGATTTGCTTTTGAAAAAGACCATATCATTCCGGAGTTTCAGAGGGGAACAGATGATTTTGGAGTTCTTTAAAACATTTTGTTTCCAAATCAATGAGTTTTTCACATCCACTGGGCCTCTATGTTAGTGCGAGTGCTTTCATATCAGTCTTGATTTCTGACAATTGCCTATGCAAATCTTTGCAGTTTCCTTGGCAGAAATTTCAGAAATGGTTTGTCCTTGCATTCCCTTTGCTAGGACTGAGAGAGAGTAATTGGCTCAAAGTCACCAAGGTAGTGTTTGTGTATTTACAGACAGAAAATTGCTTGTAGTATAAAATCATAAAAACATAAACCAAAATACGTGGTTATACCACTGTATCATAAAGCACACACACTCTTCTTTCCCTGCCCTATCCTGCAACTACTTCTGAAGTCACAACTGGGAAACAGACATTCGCTGTTAAACTGAATGTGACCCATTATTTTCATTACTGTTTGTGAGCAGTTAGAGCAGGTGCCTGGCTGATTTTGCCTGATTTTGGAAGCTAATCTGGGTTGGGCTTGAATAATACATGGATGGAAAACTTTCAGGAAATAACCAGACTATACACTGGGAAATAGAAAATTATCCTATAAGAATGCAGTGACAGAAATTAAGGAGGGGTGACATCTGGAAGTACCACGTACTGTTATCTTTGAAGTTCAGAGGAATATCACTTTAAATATAAAAATAATTAATAATTATAGAAATATAGAAATAATCAGTTCTGACCACCCTACAGTGAGTCAGGTCAATATTCCTGTAACATAGGAACATTAAAACTCACTGACATTGGCCATTGTTTTAAGGCCAGATGTCCTAAGGAATTGAATTAGTTGAATATTAGTGTTTTATCAAATGTTTCTTTCCTAATCACAGAGAATATGACTAAAGAAACAGTTCTGTTCCTTTCAGCATATTAGTTAACTTTGATTTGCAATTTCCAATGAACATATGGCATTGTCTTCATGATAGAGTTTCAGTGCCCTCTGAATTTATTTTAAATAATTTATTTCCTTTTTATATTATCTCTTTTCCTAATCAGAATATGAGAAAGATGAATAACATAAGAATTCCATTAAAATATACTATCCAGTCAAACATCTTACATAGCCAACCTGAATGTAACTCAGTCTGACTCTCACTGAATGAGTAACAAGAGAGGTCATTACGTTTTGGATTTTGCATAAAACAAAGCAGATCCATCAGAGCCCTCAAATTAAGGAATTTAGCAGTGGGCTCAGAGGGAAAAATTTGCCCTTTTTTAGAGAGACAAGTTCCCATGTCCTTTAGGGCTTCCTGTATTATAAGCACCAGAAAAGAAAGAATTCATAAGCAGAGGAAGAGCCAATGGATCAGTTTTTAATACAAAATATTGTCTACTTACCCTGAGCTTTGGGGAGGAGAGGAATCACGTTCCACTTATAATAGGATAGAGGGATATTTCATTAACCTATGTAGGCACTTAGGTGAACATATATTGAAATAGACAGTGGGGCAAAGACATAATGCTAATCTTGTTTAGCCTGCATTGGTCACATTCTCTATGTTCCCAATGGTCCCTATTGCACAAAATGATCTGCAGCAGGAGTGTCAGACTCAATTTCATCGTGGGCCACTTGGACTGTCACGCCTGTCCCTCCCCTTGGCCATTGGCACCCTGTCGCGACCATTGGTGCCCCCTGCGGTGCCTACGGCAGGCTGTGGGGGGTGCTAGGAGGCCCGCCGAGATGCAACTGGTTGCGTGGGGAAGGGGCTTCCCCTCCCCACAGCCTGCTGTGAACATCTCGGTGGGCACGCAGTGGCCCTGTCCCCCGCATCCTGTTGCAAGTGTCTCAGTGGGCATCCGGCTGTGCCCTGCCTCCCCAAGATCTGCCGCGAGCATCTCGGTGGGAGCCTGGCCAGCCCCCACCCCCACCCTCTTTCTAGTGGGCTTCACCCACCACCGCAGCTTTCACACTCTTCAAGGCATCGGTTGAACACAGACCACGGGCCGAATGTAGCTCGCAGGCCTTGCATTTGTCATATGTAATCTTCAGGGTTATCTTTTTAAATAAACAGAAGGCATGGCACAACCTGACTGAGGGAGATGGAGGGAAGCTGTCCCATTTCTGGTGTAAAAGTCATTTGTTTATTAATCAAATATATAATGTGATCAAGTGAAACTCTGAACAGCAAGCCAAATAAAATACATCAGTCATAAACACTAAAGGAAAACTCATTAGCCCTTCTTGCCGTGCAATACAAATCTCAATAGACACCAGAGCATACATCAATGCTGCAGAATTAATGACCTAACCCCCCACTGCCCCGGAAACAGCACATATTTATTGCCTTCTGAAAGACCCATAGGGTCAATATCTCTGGAGGGAGGCCATTCTGTAAGGCAGGTGCTATGACAGAAGAAATGCTTCTAGAACTAGTTTAGTTTAGTTTAGTTTGGTTTATTTACATTTGTATACCGCCCTTCTCCTGAAGGACCCAAGGGCGGTGAACAGCCAATGAAACACAGTAAAAACAGATTAAATGACAATTATAAACAATATTAAAATACTAAACCGGTTGGCCAAATTTAAAAGATTTAAAAAATAATATCCAAATTAAGAACCAGGGGGAGTTAGGACAACCCAGCCTGAACAAATAAATGAGTTTTAAGGGCATGGCGGAAAACACGGAGGTCCGTGATTGTGCGCATGTCTGGGGGGAGTTGATTCCAAAGGGTAGGGGCTGCCACAGAGAAGGGTATGCTCCTGGGGATCGCCAGCCGACATTGTTTGGCCAACGGCACCCTTATGAGGCCCTCTTTGTGGGAGCGTACTGGTCGGTGGGTGGCAACTTATGGTAACAGGCGTTTCTGTAGATATCTAGGTCCTAAGCCATGGAGCGCTCTGAAGATGATAATCAACACCCTGAAGCGCACCCGGAAGACCATCGGAAGCCAGTGCAGCTCGTGCAGGAGAGGAGTAACATGGGAGCGACCCCTCGCCTCCATGATCCCCCGCGTGGCTGCATTCTGGACCAGTTGGAACCTCCGGGCACGACCCAAGGGGAAACCCATGTAGAGGACATTACAGTAGTCCAGGCGGGAAATGACTAGAGCTTGAGTGACCGTGCATAAGGGGTCCTGATCCAGAAAGGGGCACAACTGGCAGATCAGGCGAACCTGATAGAAAGCCCCTCTGGCCACGGCTGCCAAATGGTCTTCCAAAGACAGCCGTGCATCCAGGAGGACGCCCAAGTTGCAGCTCTTCCTGTGGGGGCCAATGTATCACCCCCAATAGCCAGTGATGGAACCAGCTGGCTATATCAGGACGCCGGAAGCCACAGCCACTCAGTCTTGGAAGGGTTTCGCTTGAGCCTGTTCTTCCCCATCCAGACCTGCACGGCCTCAAGACACTGGGACATCATGTCAAGGGCATCATTGGGGTGGCCTGGGGTGGAGATGTACCAGAAGACACTGCCTCACTGACTGAGTTCAGAGCATGCCCCCTCTGCCAGATCTGGTGGGACAGGTAGAAAATATTGGGGAGGCTGCAAAGAGACTGTCCTGCAAATAAACACAAGCAGATCTTGAATTACACCCAGAAACCACAGGGAGCCAGTATGGTTCATCTAGCAGTGACAGTAAATGGGCTTTGCTGTCCAGATGAGCAGAACCTTTTTGAAGCTTCTGAATGCTTTTCAAGGACAGCTGCATGTAGAATTAATTTTAAAGTCATGGACCAACTGTATGCACAGATATAGTATGAAATCATAAACAAAGTCAGGAATTAGCATGCCAGGAAGATAGAGGTGTTGTATAATACTGTATATTATAAACTTTCTAACATCTAAGCCCACAATAAGTAGCCAAAGCAAACATGCCTAATTATCATACAAACCCTGCAGCTTCTGATGGCAGGTACAACCGAGCGTCATTTAGCAACTTTCATAGACATTTCAGCAGATGGATCTGCTACTGAGAAGCACACAAGCTCTACTTCAAGACAATTTGTATATTTAGCAAAGATGGAGAGTATTAATCCAAAGCACTGAGTAAAATGTGCCAGACTCTCTTTGTGGCTTTGTCTAAGCATAGGCTCCAAATATGGAATGTTTCTGAACTTGCTCTCCAACACTTTTAGAGCATTAAATTTTACTAATGTAAAGTTGCCTTTAGAAATTATTTAGGAAAATAGAAACAGTGAGAGGTTTATGACAGATGCTTCCACTAAAATAATTTAAAGCTTTGGATTTGCCATTCTACAGCTCCAAGCAAAGGTCTTGCTGTCTGACTTCTAACTTTCTTGGGTCCATGCATTAACACAGATCCTTGATGCCATTGTTTTTTTTAAAATTACAGTGGCAGTCGATTGATCTTTTAGTGAATAAAACTGTCTTCTTAGTAATTAATTTCTAGTTAACACAGGATAAAGTTATATGTAGACAACTGATGGTCACCTATTTTGAATGTTAACTCCTACTAAATCTGGCCATTAGTTATGCTGGCTGGTCATGTGAGAGTTATAACCTGAAACATTGGCAGGTATCAGGTTACTGAACTTTGATTTAAGGAACTAGAAAGACTTTACTTCTATATCACACCCCAATCACACCCCAATCATATTTCAGATTAAAATTTGCTTGCATCTGTTTTCATTTACATGGATTATTTTGCATCAAACTTTATATTCTTCCATATATATATTTGTATTATCCAAAATATTATACGTGTGCATACTTCAATTCAAGTCAGAGTTATCAGTTCATGCTCCAGATACAGTCTTCTGAATAACAATCACCACATGAAAGAATATCAGGACATTTGCTCTCATTTAATATTCCAAATTACCGAGGCAATATTTTGGAATTCAATCTCTCTTACTTTCAAAATGCCCTTATGAGGCGCAGCTCTAAGTTTATAGAATGAAGTGAATCATTTCCTCAAAACCACCCAGAGTGTTTGCAATTAGGATGAGATGTGAACTTAGACATGCCAGTTTACAATTTAACATTCAGCCCACCATAACACTAATGCAGCCAGTAAAGTAAAGTAAAACATTTTTATACAAATGTAGATGTGAGAAGGGTTCCTTGCTGTCCACTAAGTCCATTAAAAAAAGATACCTGGCAGTGTGACTATTAAACCAGGTAGTTAATTAATGGGTACAATTGGTTGAAACTGAATAATTGATTGATGAAAAATATTTTAATCACATCATTTATTTTTTTTCCAGAATTGGATTCATACTGTTTGCAATTGCAAAATTTTAAAGATTTAATTATAAATGAATCTATACTTAAAGCTGTCTTAGACCTCAGGCGTTAATCTAATGGGATGGTTTCACATTACTATAATTGCACATACAAGCACCTAATTATTGTATGAACTTTGGAATAATGTGTTGACTGCCACTAGTTCAGAAAGCTTTTAAAAAACCAGAGTCCACATGTTGTGCTAAATTATAGTTTTCTTAATCATGGTTTATTGAACAAGCTGTGAAAACATTTAATCTCCTCACCCTCTTACTTACTTTAAGTGCATCTATTTCCATTCATCTGTCGATGGGGGAAAAAAAGAGCATTCAAGTGGGGAACTGCTGAGCAGAGTTTTTATTTGCTATATTTGTTTGACAGTAATTTGACAAGTAACCTTGTTTGAATGAAGCTCAGAACTCTGGAGAAGCAATATTTTCTTCTCCCGTAACATAGAGGTTTAAAATATTTACATTCAAGAACAGTATAAAACAAACGTGATTGCACAATTGAAGCACTTCTCTTCCCCCCCTCTTTCTCCATTATACCCTAGTACTGTATCTTCTTTAGAGAACTTGAGTTTTTACCTGTTTTTAGCAACTCCTTGGCTAGGCAAATGTGTGTCAACAAAATGCATCAAGTTGTCTTAGCTTTGTGAATTGCACAAGGCCACAGACCAAGAGAGCAATTCTTATATACTGTAGCTAGTGCAAAGCTGCTTCAATGTGCTTACATTCTATAAAAAAGCAACATTTATTGATCATTTTCATTTTCAAAGACTTAATAAATGGGAGGCCTTTTGCTCCTAAAAACCTACTAACAGCCTATATTCCATAACAAAACCATAATTGACATGATTCATACAATATCCTAAACTATATCATATAGTTTATAAAACACGATGGTTAAGTCTGTACAACCTACAAAACCAAAATTAAGCAAACCATAAAGCTATATCATTGGAGGTTATTTGTTCTGTTTGCAAAAACATGGAAAAAGTACCAGGGCTATCAACCAAACGGTTCATTCTCAATATTAAACAGCAGAATTTCTTTCAAAAAACAAACAATGGGAAACTATTATTTTCATCACACTTGATTTGATTTTCCGAATGGCTTTGTTCATTGCTTTCCTGTTCAATTTTTGGTTTGGTTAAGACCACAGCCTTGATTCTGGCCACATTTATTTAAGGCCGCTGCTCATATTGGGAGTTAGCATCCAGTGGATTTGTTACCTTCATTTTATAAAATCAGCCCCTTTGTAGAGCAGAAATGAATTATATAAAAAAAACTTGTTTTTGTTACATAGGGTCATTTTTAAAATGGCATATTTAAAATTTCAACTATTCATCGGTTATTATATTGTTAACAGAATATTTGAAGCAGTAAGAGAATTATTTCTTATTTACAAATGGAAGAACTTTTTTTAATGAGGCGGGATAATCTGCTCCTCGGGAACCGTGTTAACCACTAGAGGATGCTTTCTGTGAAGACAGATTCTATTGGAAGCACAGCTATTTCTCTGGGTAGCCATGGGAACACACTTTTCAAACACACATTTATATCTATAACCTGAATTTATTGTCCTGCTTGAGGACAGCAAGAGACTAATATTCTGACATGTCCCTGAATGACCGTTCTATATGGGAAAGTAACATATTTGTAGGGATACTTTTATTCCGTAAAATATATTCCTGGCAATTCCTACAGCTATGCTATTCTTAACAGTGGGTGCCCTTGGATTCCTCTATTAAGAAACTGCTCAGTTAATTATGTGGATACATCCCTAAAAACAGCTGCAGTGTAACACACATAGGATTAAGAGAAAAAGGCATTTAAATAATGATGCACTAAATAGAAAATGGCAATGAACTGTCAGTTTCAGTTTCCGGGCAAAAGTAAATGAAGTCACTTTGACAGCATTCCTTTTCTCAGCAGAGTTAAGGATAAATAGGAAAAGAACATAAGAGCTTACCATTCTCCAACACAAAGAGTCTAAACAAAAATAAAAATAAAACCAACATTTTATCCATACATTTATTTGTATGTTTTTTTTATAGCTACCCATTTCGTGCAGTTGACTCTCTGCAGCTAACCAGGATAAGAAACACAGAAAAGCCCATAACATATAACACCCCCCCAGGCACTCAAAAACAAACAATATTACCATTCACACATATACAAAAATAAATAATAGAGGTTACCTAACTGTCTGACCGAAATCCCTGAAAAAACAGCCAAGTCTTCAATATCATCTTATGAAAAGACTAACAGGGTTGGAGCCATCTATATCGGGGTGGCGGGGGTGAGGATGGGGAAGGCAGGGCAGGGGCTGCTACTGAGAAGATAGGATTCTGGATCCAACAATGTTGATCTTTGGTGTTACACAAAGCAATGAAGGCAGTAGTGACCAAATATCACCTCAGAGTGCTATTTGAGGGCCTTTTTATATATTCATTGTATTATTTATCTGATGTTTTCTGGACAATGACTAAAAACACCTGCCAAATTCAGACAGTAAAGTAGTTTTTTGCCTGGAAGTATTTACTTAGATTTGAAAGTAAAAACCTTTGAAATTTAACTCATCAAACAGTGGCGCTACACTCTACATGAGGCTGGCCCTGGAGAGCATCTGGATGTTTCATCTGATGCAAAATGCAACAGTACAGGCAATTATGTATACACATTACACCTCTGCTTTGTGAGTTGCATGGGTTACCAGTTTGCTTCTGGGTACAATTCAAGAAGCTGGTTTTGACCTTTAAAGCTCTACATGGCATGGGGTCAGGTGTCAGAGGAGCTGCCTTTTCCAAGTTACATTTATCTGCCCCACTAGGTCTGGCAGGAGAGGCATGCTATGGGTCCCATCTACAATGAGTTCTATCTAACAGGACCCAGAGAAAAGCTTCTTCTGCCATGGCACCCACTATCTGTAACACCCTCTTAAGGTGAGAGTAGCCTCAGCCTTCATTACTTTTCAGAAAGCCGTTAAAACATGTTTTTTTACTCAAAAAGCTTGGGGATCCTCTGGTATTAGGGAGCCTGCATGTTGGCTGCACTATGTTTAATGTTGTCCTGCTTGTGGTTTTGTTTTTATCTATGTTCATTGTTTTGTTTTTGATTTGTTTTGCAGTATGTTTTAATAGTATGCTATATTGTATGCGGCCCAGGGACACTTCATGTGAGATGGCAGGCTATATAAACTTGACAAACAAACAATTAAATAAAATAGCTGGTAGGGCTAAGCTAAGATCCTAATTATATTTCAGAGGAGGAAAGAAAGCATTATGTCCAGTCTACTTCAGAGGAGATCTAGAATGATGCCAGAACAAGTCTGGTAGATGAAGGTTTGAAATGTGTATTGTTATGAGCCCTTAAAAATATAATGCATACGGAATGTAGCATGGCAAGTGATTTGAATTGTTTTGTGATACTGTGGAAAGTGTTTACATTTTTGTAAATTTTTTTTATTTATATAATCCTGTCAAGGAAAAATAAAGAAAAAATATGGGGGGTTGATTTTTTGTTGTTGTTCTTGAACAGCTTCATAAATCAGTATCTCGTGTTTTATTTGCATCCCATAGAGAATTTTCCAAGGAAAGAGAAAAAGCCAAGGCCAGGGGAGATTTTCAGAAGTTACGTGAAAAACAACAGCTAGAAGAAGATCTCAAAGGTTATTTGGATTGGATTACCCAAGCAGAAGACATTGACCCAGAGAATGAAGAGGAAGGTGATGGAGAAGGCAAACGAAATAGTATGTCAAAGCTCCTCAATTAAAGATCACTGATAAAAGAAGATTTCTGCGTTCTAAAAATGGTCTACCATAACCTTCTCTAAATGTTGGGGAGTAGTTATTGAATAAACTTGTTGAGAATTTTAGAGGTTCCCATCATTTAGAGGGTATCAAGTTGATGAAGGCAGCAGGTATACATTATCCTTATATTTAATCAGTAAATCCTTTCAAATACAGGAATTCTGAAAGCAGATTGTTGACTAAAATATTGAATACTATAAACACTCATGGAACAATGTTCAAATCACATGTTTTATAGAGAAATAAGTAAAATATATGCACAATCTAGTAATGTCATGACAATTTCAAAAATACATCTATAATGAAAGGATATAGAAAACTAAATTTGGAATCGGGTGGACCCGCTCGAGGGTCGGGAGGAGGATTTCAGCTGCTATCTGCAGGAGAAGATCGATAGGATTCGGAGCGGCTTGGACTCAGATTGGACTAGTTCAG
>JANHFO010001935.1:95223-115815 GCA_032468095.1 Pareas carinatus | reverse complement strand
AAGCAGCTGTGCAGCAGTTGATTTCTGTTGCTAAGTGGGACATTTGTTATTTTCTCCATTGTATGACCTTTCTTGTCACAATTGTCAAGTGAATCACGGCCACTGTTAAGTTAGTAGCACAATTGTTCAGTGAATCTGGCTTTCTCAATGACTTCGCTTATCAGAAAGTCACACCAGATGATTGGATGAACCTGGGACGTTGCAGCCATCGTAAATATGAGTCGGTTGTAATGTGAAAAATGGCTATAAGTCACTTTTTTCAGTGCCATTGCAACTTTGAAAGGTCACTAAATGAATTATTGTAAGTTAAGGACTACCTATACTCTCTACATTCATTCTACGTGAGAATGAAAAGTTTAGCACAACTGCTGAAAGCCAACATGATGTAATAGTTGTAATCCTGAACTTTATCCAGAGAGAGGCTTCGGTTCACGTTCCAACTCATGAAATCCATGGGGTCCTGTTGAACCAGTCCTTATCTTGCTGCCTAGGTTTCCTTATTTAGGGAACTTGGAGGAGACAGTCTTAAGCACAATGCTTTGAACACATAAATTAAAAGGCAGGATATAAATCTAAACACCAAGTAAGAATAATTTACAAGGCTTGTAAAGATTGAAGTGGCTGGTCCCTCCAAAGATAAATGTATGCTGCATTTTGTCTCTAAGATAATTAACACAAGCTCTCCTTGTTCTATGCATTACGTACCCATTCCAGAATAAAGGGAAATCACATAAATCAGAGGACATTTGAATGGCATAATTGCTTGAGAAAATATCGGTATTTGGCAACTGTAGCAACCAGAAAAATCTACAAATGCCAGGTTGATTTTCCTTGCAATTAAATTCAAAAACCTTTGTGGATAATAATTACTTTCTTATTCCTCTTACCAGCATTCTTCACTAACCCTAACCCTGAATCTATTGAAAAGCGTATCATTTTATTCCACGTAGCAGATGGGAAGATACCCTAATTGCAAACATAAATTGGAAGGTTACAATTTTGTTACAGTTTGGGACAAATTCTTGCTTTAATGAAGAAGGAATCTGTCACCTTCAAAAATAGAAATTACTAATTACATAGTAATTCGTTTGGCGTGTTCACAAGGTTTTCCAAGGGCTACATCACAGTGAGATTATATCTCCCCAGTTGACTGTGAGATGTAGAGGTTTCCTCCGGTGTCCTTACACATATGGGTTCTCATTAATTCTGCATGTATGATTATGGTAGTGTTTCAACTGCAATATGAAAAGGACCAGAGGAAGAGAAATAAAGGAAATGAGTATGTAGAGGTGGTATGAAGCACTAAGTTTTCAACTTCAAGTTTCATGTGTTATAAACCAGAATTATATTCCTGCAGACTTAATTCTAACTTTGTAAGATTTTGGTCCACATATATAATTTTTGAACCATGTCTGGATATATTATGACCCCTTTGGTTGTAAAATGTGTCACAGAAAAACTTCAGTTATCTCTTAGCTTTCATGTTCTATTTGGGATTCTAAAAAAATGGAGGTGTCCTAAACTTGGAAGATCAGTGTGTGTAGCTGGCTGGCAGCCTTCAATTTAGTGATTCATAAATTTTGCAGCTTGGACCAAACTGTGAACAATGCGTTTTTAATCTAGCTGTTATTCAAAATATCCACAAGGGCAAATCTTCCAGAAACAATGACATCTGAGGAAATGGTTTATTTTAAACAAGAACCAAGATAATAAAAGCTGTCAGAATTGTCCCTGGCAAAACTTGCTAAGGCATAAAGTAGAAATACAATTGACACTTTATGCTGTAATTTAAAAGTTAATTTACTGCTTGCTATGCTTTAGATGACAGCCCATCTTTGTGGACTGGCAAGAAAGTGTATTTATATTCTGGATGTTAAGATAATCCTTTCATCTGAATTGACATGTGCACCTGTAATAATTATGAGTTGTATATTTGTGATAGCAATTGAAAATATTTTTGCTTGTGTCAGCTCATGCATTCTCAACATAGTTACAGCCAATGCATTCAGGGTAGACCCAAGGATTCATGATCCATCCATGGATTAGACCTGGTAACTGAAGTTTATGCTTGAGGAACAATATCAAGTATGTAGGGTAGACTAGTGCTTTGATCCTATGTTGCTAAAATGAAGAGACAATGCTGTGTGAGCTGAAAGCAGAGACAGGGCTAACTTTTTATAACCCTGAATTAAGCCACTGAGAAAAGTTCAGTAAGAGGTTCTTCCAAGTGTTGCAATCGTATTTGGAGTGTCATAGCTACCATCATATTAATGCAAGAATTGGGGGAAATACCATTTTGTGGAAAAATGTAAATAGCTTCACTGTGCCTTGCAGAAGAATAATTTTTCATTATTGATTATGCCTAGGACAATAACATTTGGTGTTGTATTTGTGGTTTTCAGTTCGTGCACTAGGATTCTCTTTGCCTGGAATCCTTAACTATAATCTATTTGTAACTGTTAGGTGAGATGTATTTATTCTTTGCGTTGATTCCACTACAGATTGTAACAGGAAAGGCCATTTCTAAAAAATAATAATAATTAGATACTTTCCTATGTTGTTTTTCAATAACAAATTTGATTATGTTTTCATTTATTTCACAACAGCAAGCATGCAAGCAAGTGAGACCGAGTCAGTGAATACTGAAAATGTGGGTGGTGAAGGAGAGATCACGTGCTGTGGAAATTTGTGGTGAGTGTATGACAGAACTTTTTTAAGCTTTTAACTCAACAATCGGTGGAGGAATGGACTGGACAAAGTTTTCTGAAAGAAAGGTTCACTTTTCTTTGTAAGTTTTAACATAGCCAATTACATTAATAACGACTCTGCTTTTTTCATTGAAATGTGTGAGAAAGAGTTTTCTGAAATAGATTTGTTTTTTAAAGGGGGTTAAATATATCATATATCAGACTGGAGTTTTTTGAAGGCTAGTGTTGAACATTTGTATAATAATTTATAGGGTGTCCTAGCTGGTAGAAATTGCACAAGAAATATGAATATTACTACCATGAATTGGCACCTATTGTTTAGATCTACTCTAAATTCAGGCTTGTAATAAATGCCTTAAAAGTACATCACAACTCTGCAACTATGATTGGTTGTGTGATTTAAACTTTTAGAAGTTCATGTTAAAATCACTGTTCAAAATTCACACTCACCTCTCTAATCCATTGTGTTGATAAAATACTCTTCCTTGGCCTATATTGTAGACTTATTGTGAAGAAGCAATTTTTCAGGTTTTTTTTTTGAAAGAATATCAGATTAAAATTATGATGTTATTTCAATAGTTTAATTAAAATCTCTTTCTAGATTGTTGAGTAAGAACTTCAAGGAAATTATTTCAAAAAGGGAATAACTGCTTTGCATGTAAAACATATGTTGTTGGTTTATTAAAAGCAGTTAAGAAAGGCCATTGTTATACAGTTTATGCTGGTTGAATATACCTCTATCTAACAGACATACAACATTTAAATAGCTCCAATTCAGGTTTCAAGAGAAAATGAGATGTGTATATTCTTGTTTTATATTTTCTTTAAAATGTGTTTTCCTTTTCTTTTAGTCAAATTATCTCAAAATCCAAGTTCAGGTCAGTATTCTTTCCCTCTCATTTTCCTACTCTATATCATAATTCTGTGCTGATTACCTATGAATATTATGGGTGAATATGACTGATTTTAAGATTGTGTTAGTAAATATAAAAGGAATATCTGCATCATCACGGTTTATTCTTTCCATTGTTTTGTTATAATAGATATGGCATGTGCTTCTTTTACTAAAAAAGACAGAACTACAAAAAAACTATTCCATTTAACCCTCTTTTCTGGGAAAAAATGAGCAAATGAAGGAAAGTAATTAATTGTTTTCTTGTTCACTGATTTTTTTTACCCCAAATTAAATTCTCAGTTTTTCTAATCACATGATTGACAATATGACTTTCTGAAGACATCTGCGCATTTAAAATTCCTGAGGGGAAAAAAAGCCACAAAGAAGAGGGGTAGCGGAGCAAAATGCAGAGAAATTGGCATGCAGGAAAAAGGATTATACATCTTCAGTTTCCCTCTTGTCAGTGTTGTTTTTCATAAAAAGAAGAGTTCCAGCAATTTATTGTTACACCAAATTACATTTAAGGTGTAGCTTGGATCAAAGCCATCGTTCAACAGATAATGAGGATTTTCCTTCAGGAAACCAGGCAGAAAAATGCCAACAAGAGCAAGTATCAACGGATGTTATACATTGCAGGAAGGGAGTATCCAGAGGAGACAGGAGCTGGGGAACCTCAGCTCCATGCCCTAATTACATAAGTGATTAACAATATCCTCTTAAGATGCCAACATAAGCCTTAACTTGAAAATGCTGTGCTGGTTATTTCATTGACAACAGCAATGGTAGAAGACTATTTATGTGTCTCTCTCAGATGCTGCTGTTCTGTGTTTCTTTCAGTTCTGGGATGGAAGATGATTAATATTATGTTATAATGCATCTTAAAGAGCAGGAACTCTTGCTGATTAGCTTACTAAGCTGTATGCTGTTCATAAAAGCACTCTTTATAAAAAATGACACTCTATAAATATAGACACTATCAAGAAATAATCACACTGTTTGGAGAAAGGAATTCTCATTGTCTCTGGAATGCCTGATCCATGAAAACCAGGGGTTTTTCATATTTGATGAAGAACTTGGTATGATGGCTGTAGAGGGGTGCTGGTGAGCCTGCTTACTATGACTTCATCCCTTGGCTGCCTTGTGGATTATTTTAAGGATTGCTTAATTCTATTACTTTGCAAATAGTTGTTTATATCAGAACGTCCCACTTCTTATGCACAAAAGGACAGATAAAACAAGGGGTCTGCTGTAATAACAAATTTAATAAATAAAATAAATATATTCTCATTCATTTCGTGGGCGGGGAATCTTCTTTTCAAAATATTTTCTCTCTTAAACTGGCAATCTGCAAATACTCTAAAACAATCTGCTGGTTTATCTGCTGACAAAGAGAAATAAAAGTCCTGGGAGATGGATAGAAAGTTTTAACTAGAAGTAATAAAAAATGAGTGGGCTCTGCCATCTACGCTTATGTAATAAGGAAAAAAGCAATGAAATCTCAGCAGAATGTATCTGCATATTGATGTGACAAAATTTTTTATATTGGAATATCATCCAATCAACCTTGGTGAAAAACTGAAGATAAAACAATGGTATATTTTAAATGAAGTATCCTTTCTTGATTGGAAACTGCTGTTTCTCTCTTGATGCCCTATATCATTTGTTTCCTTTCAATCCCCGGCTTGTTGTTTTTCTGCCATTGTTTCCAAATGTAATTTGGTAGTTGGTTTCAAAATCTTGATGAACATTAATTCCTCTTAACAAAAATACGGATCTCATCTCTGTAGGCACTGATTGACATACAAACCTAGCATCCAGAAGATTTGCATCCAGAATTTTTGTGTTTTAGTGGGAATACGTATATTTTTTCAATATTCTTCATGAAAAGTTCTTAAAAGAAACCCTTGCTGGACATCTTCATTTGTCTTTCAACCAGAATACAACCTGCTGAATGTTTGACATGCATTATTTAGCCTTTTCACTCAACTTGCATACAAAACAATTTAAATTGCTAAAATAATGTTTTATGAGGACATTTGTATGTTTCAGTTGATGTGGATTTAATTATACTGTATTTTATAAATATAAAATGAATATTGTATACTTCATTGCAAAGAGACAGCTTTCAAATAACACATCAAAAACAGAAGTCAAATATTTTGATTTTTTTTTAAAATGCATTCAAGCATTGTTTCATGTTTTATTGATTACTTCTTTCTTTAGTAGTTATTTTCTCCTTTTCTCTGAGCAAATATTTACAAGCACAATAAAATGTCAGTCATATTCACAATACTGTACATCTTGCTTTATTTCTAAACTTTGTCTTTATTCACATTAAAACCTGAAAATGCTAAAACAAGCACTAGTAATTTTCCAATACATATATTCATACAATATGCGCTGACATACATATAATTCTTTTCTTAAAGCTTTTCAAAAGTCTGCATTTTTTACTCTTGTCTAACTCAAACTTTAAAACTTGATCTTAAAATTCAAACTGTCAATATTATTTTAACTGGGCTTCGAATTTGCTCTGGTAGAAAATTTTCTTTTCATCCCTGGAGTCAGAAATGAATGTACTGATAACAGAAGTAGTTAAACTATGGCTAAAGCTACATTGATGACCAGATACATTTCACCTTCAGTTTGAGGCTGGTTTTCAAAGTAGCCAACCAAGTGAACTTATATTTTTGACTACAGCTCCAACAAACCCCAGCCAGTATGCTCAACCTGTGATTATGAAACTTGCAATCCTAAGTAACTGATGAATACAAAGTTGTTTGTCCCTGGTTATAGTCACAAAATGTAGTATTTTCTGAATGTAGGCAACAGATCTCTCTATATATTCAATGCTCAGTCTGAAATTTGATCAGTTCCCTGCAGGCTTTCAGCCTCTACAGATTTCCAAGAATTATGCTTAATTCAAGGCCCTCCATGGTTTTGTTCATGGTCAGAGTACTTCATGTGTTTGATTTTGTAAACCAGTTTTTATACCAGTTTAGTTTACTCATGGCCTTAGTACATAGTAGGGGGTGGTGTTGATGTTTTTGCTTTGTGACAAGTTGTTCCTACCCAATTTAAAGCAAATATTCTTCCAATGAGAAAGAAATGCTCTATGTTTGGATAAAGGGGGCAGTAAGTGGAGACATGGTTCATCGTGCATGAAGAAACTTGTACAAAAAAGATGGCTCACCAATTTCTTCTATGATTCTTCATTTGTTTTTCCTCTCACTCCCTGATTGCTGAAATTGCAGCTGCCTACCAAGAGAGGATTAGGTCTCTTGCTTTCTAAATCTGTGGCCTTGTATCAGTTCCCTGAAGTAGGCCAGCTCTGCCTTAAACAACCAGCACAGGTTCCATGAATGCTGTTTGTTGCTGAATCTGGAAAGCCTGTTAGAGATTCTGTCTGCTCCATCTTCAAGATGGGGCTAATTTGAGGTTCTTTTTCTCATGCTTCCCTCTTTCTCAGAACTGAATAATCTTTTATGAAAATCCCAATTCCTTCTCCATTCTCAAGGCCAGATCTACCTTCTTTTACACCTGTCATAGCTGCTTTCCTTTTGAACCTAAGATTCCTTACATTCTATTCCTGCAATTTAAATTCATGTCTTTTGCTTCTGGGTTTTTAGGGGCAATATCCATTCTCAAATCTTTCTGTCACTGATATTCTGGTGTCCTGATTTGTATGAACAATTTAATTCCCATTTAGGTAAATCTGACTCCTTAGTAAACTACAGCTGAACTAGGTCAACAATCTTTTATGTTATGTTTAGCTATCTTGGGTCTTATTGTTTAAATTGGAATATGAATGGCTGTAGGAAATCCTTATCATGATAATGCATGTTAAATCCCATATTCACTCTGTTGCCTTTCAGCAAGGTGAATAGAATTGCCTGAACATTAAGCCTATCTTTAGCTCTGCTTTCATTACTCTCATCTTACTGCTACTGTCATTTCCAGCGGTAATATTGATATAGCCATTTTTTCTGGTTGTTTGAGCCATTTTCTATTCCCTCCCCAAATTTACAAATACTCACATAACAATGTGTGTTTGCCTTTTGGAAGTGGTTACTCCTAATGTCTAAGGTTCAATCTGCCTTGGTTTTCATGGTCACAGTAGCACATTTGCTGTCATGGGATAGTGTTGCTTTCTATAGCAACAAATACTGGGTAGAAGAGAGGTAAGGCGAGTGTCTCCGGGGAGAACAGCTGCCAGAAATTTCAAAACATAGGACTTCCCTTGATTTCATCAATTGCCTGAATGATTATTTTTATATTCCAGGTTGTATTATTGATTTTCCTGTTTGTTTATTTATTTATTCGTTCTATGCCATATTGCATTTATTATAATTATCAAAAATCAGTTTGATTTTTTTAAAATGAAAAATGAAATAAAATGTTATAAATAAAAGACATTTATATGACGCTTAAAGGTCAGCATTGCTGCTGCTATCCAGGTCTCACAATGACTGGACTTTCTTTTAGCTTGTATCAATGTATATGTAGCTGATTAGAAAACAAATATTTATACATTGAAAAGCTCTAAAGAGTTAACACATCAGTGAAGCAGGCAAAATCTGTATTAAAGTTTAGATTAGTTGACAGTGTCAAGTGGACATGTCTTCCTTAGTTCAACTAATCATATATCAGGTCATGAATGTAACTAAACTAATTTAAAATTCATTTTTGCTTGCATACCTTTTATGAGAAAAAAAAATCAACACACTTATATATACGCAAAAATACAATGTTGACTCCGAAAAGGCATCGAAACAGTCATGTCCATAAGAAGACTTGTACAGCTCTCTCAAAGTTTATTACTAGTCTGCATGTCAATGTACATGTATGGACAGCACTTTCTCTGGGATCACCAGTCGAGTGAAGTAGTTGACATCCACGTGAGTACCCAGACAGCCAAATCAAGTTTTTTTAGCTTTTGGGTAACTCTTTCAATTGCTGCTCCTCTTGCTGCTTTAATACTTAAAGAAGAGGATTCCTTACAAAACCTATAAAGTTTGTAGGCACAGAAATCCAGCCAAATCCTGGTCCTGACCTCTAGTAAGAACGTATAGATCCTTTTCAGTTGCAAACTTTCCTTTTCCATCGTCTTAGTTATGGCTACTGGGCATGAAAGTTGGTGTCATGATAGCATCAAAAGAATGTTTAAGAGTCAGAATTCATTGTCTAATTTTATTCTGTATTTTAATGTTTCTGCATTGTAATGCTGTCATTTTAGCCGACGCTGGCGTCGATGGAACCGTTTCAGTCGAAGACGATGCAGAGCTGCTGTAAAATCTGTTTCTTTTTATTGGTTAGTCATTGTCCTGGTCTTCCTAAACACATTAACTATCTCATCTGAGCATTATAATCAGCCTGACTGGCTAACAGAAATACAAGGTAAAATGAAATATTTTCTTCTTTTCTTATTATAGTCAATGAAAAACACCTGCATTTTTGTTTTTCTATATCTTACATTTAGTCTATGTTGTTCAATGTTATGATAAATACATGAGCATGGGTCAATGTGATGTAGTGGGTAAGGTGCTGGGATAGAAACTAAGAGACTGTAAGTTTTAGTCCTCCCTTAGACATGAAAACCATTTGGGTAACCTTGGTAAACCAGAGATTATCTCAGACTAACCCGCCTACACAGCTGGTTGTGGTGGGAAAATAGGGGGTAAGAGCACTATATACTCAATCATGAGTTGTAAAAAAATATTATATAAATCTAATAATAAAAGAAAAAAAGGCATTGGAAGAATATCTGAAAGATAGTGAAGAAAATGCACTGAAGCTAGTACATCACGAGGCTAGTACTCATATGGAGCCAGGATGCTGCAGTGGTTCTGAGGTCAGTAAAATGAGGACCCAGGTTGTTGGGGGCAATATGCTGACTGTGTAAACCGCTCAGAAAGTACTGTAAAGCACTATTAAGCGGTATATAAGTCCAAACAAACAAACAAACAAACAAATGTGTTACTGAATAACAGAGAGACCAAATTGGCCTATAAGAAAGAGCAAATAAAGAGTTGAAAAAAGATACAGTAAGGCAAAGTATTACATGGTCAGTACATATAAAGCTACCAGGAAAAGCAAAAAACAACAAAACCTGGTCAAGAGCAGTAAAGTTGAAGAAAGAATGGAACTAATTCTGACTGATTAAGACTGAGCTGTAAGAACAAATGCATACAAAGCCAAAACTGAGAAGATAGCAAATGTTGCCTCTGCAAAGAAGCTGAAGGAACAGTGGCCCACTTAGTTAGCTACCGCAAGAATGTCACACAGATTTATTACAAACAACAGCATGACAAGGTAGCAGCAATACTTTATTGAAACATCTGCAAGACAAATGCACATACATAAATAAAAGAAAAAGGAAGGCTCAGACAGCTACATCACTTCGTTTTAAAAAAATATATCAATCTATGGAATAGAATTCTCCATTCCTCACTATTATCCTGAGTTGTACCCATCTTTTGTTTCTCTTCCTCTTCTAATTTCTGGAGAAACCACAAAGTAGACGTAGTAATGGAAAATAAAGAAGCTAAATTCCTCTGGGACTTTAGAATTCAACAAGCAAGCATGTGTCACATAATAACATCCCAGAATTAACAACAAGGCAGCTTTACTTGGAATACCATAATCCTGTAACAATACCTTTAACACCAACAAAAAACAATATCTGCTTATCTCATGTCAATGGGAAGGACTTGATAGGTGGATAAAAATGCCAAACCCGATGTAAACATCTGATTGACTATGCAATCAACCAACTTAATAATTGAATAAAAGTGCTAAATCCAGTCTGAACATCTGACAAATGATAAATAAACATGTATTAGTACTAATTTAGTAATGAAGAGATCTGCATCATTTTGTAGAGGGGATCTGAAAGAGATAGTAGGACAGCCTCCTTTTTTATTAATAATTTGTATTAAGCCTGTTTTTTCCTTAAAATCCTAAGAAACTTAGACCGTAGCAATTTGGGTTTTTTATAATTTTATCAGCACTCAACTTTTGAAAGCCCTTTTGGGTTGTTTGGAGGATTTGCAAAAACCTACATAGAGGTTATAGGTTGTCCACTTTCATGGTTGAACATAGTCACGTTCTGCTGAACATTTATTGTAGATTAATATCAATTTAATCATAGTCTGATGCAGGAATAGGCAAACGTTTCTTCCATAAAGGGAAAAAAGATCTTGCCCCATCTCTGTCTCTATGGCCATGGCAGGCAGACTGCAGGCCAAAAAGGGTAATGGCTATTGAACTCGGTGCCAGCAAAGAGACTATTGATAGGCTGCTGCCGCCACCCAGGATGCTCCTGCTAAACCTTTGGACTAGGAGCTCTGCTGAGGCTTGGGGCTGACAGAGAATGGGTGATTTCCTACTCTTTCCATTCTTAATTTGTACAAAAACAGGCAGTGTGGCAGATTTGGCCCAAAAGCTGTAATTTGGCCACTGCTGGTCTAGTGGTCTAGTCTAGTCAAGTGGTCTAGTGGTTGACATTTGTTATAAGTGTCAAAAAGATTTCTTTGGTCTAGTACAATATATATACTAAGTCGCAG
The DNA here is from genome assembly GCA_032468095.1 of Pareas carinatus. NCBI lineage: Eukaryota > Metazoa > Chordata > Lepidosauria > Squamata > Pareidae > Pareas > Pareas carinatus. The sequence goes on along the minus strand of JANHFO010001935.1, from coordinate 104,647 downwards.
ACTGCAGCAGGAGAAATACTTTCTTATATTCATTGGGCCCAGATTCTGGTTTATAAGTTCCAGTTAATTTGCAGAGCTCTTATTTATGAGTCATCCTGTTCAGTTCTGGTCCTTGGCTATATTTAGATGGTTGTCACCCAAGTAGACTCTAACTTTAGGAATTAACAAAACCTTGTATATATTGATTTCTAATCTTTGGGTTTTTAAAATCATATCCATATTGAAAGTTAATGTTCGGTATATTGTAAGAAGAAAATTTAACTGTACAATATAATGGCCTGAATGTCTCTATTATTATTTCAAGTGTTGGTTATTCATCTTAATTTGGGATTTTTGTCTAAAGAGGGAGAAAGAAAAACAATTTCATTGCTCATATGAGATATAAGATGTGAAAATGAGCCTGAAACTCATCCATCAGTTTAATTTCTTGAATATTTTTCCTCCAGATATTGCAAACAAAGTCCTTCTGGCTTTATTCACCTGCGAAATGTTAGTAAAAATGTACAGTCTTGGGCTGCAGTCTTACTTTGTGTCCCTTTTTAATCGTTTTGACTGCTTTGTGGTCTGTGGCGGCATTGTTGAAACCATCCTGGTAGAGCTGGAAATTATGTCCCCTCTCGGGATTTCAGTGTTCCGCTGTGTTCGTCTCCTCCGTATTTTTAAAGTCACCAGGTAAGAGAAGCTTGTCCTTACTTTACTTGGTGCTAAGTTTTCTGACCCTTGTATGACCCGCTGCTCTTTTGTAATATTTCATCATGCACTGTTCTTTTACGGGTTTTTTTTTCTGTTAACACACACATTTTAATTTGTAGGCACTGGACATCCCTGAGCAACTTGGTAGCATCCTTGTTAAACTCAATGAAGTCCATTGCTTCACTGTTGCTTCTGCTTTTCCTCTTCATCATAATCTTCTCATTGCTTGGAATGCAGCTGTTTGGAGGCAAATTTAATTTTGATGAAACTCAAACAAAACGGAGCACCTTCGATAATTTCCCACAAGCCCTTTTAACTGTATTCCAGGTAACTTTATTCACCCACTATGAAACATTTTTTTTAATCTGTGAACAACAACACTGTCTAAGTAATCCTGTCTCCTAAAATAAAAATAAAAGTCACTTATCACAACGATAGTTCCTTCTGTTTATGTTAAATAGCATTCTGCTCATTAAAAGTCAATCTTTGGTAATTTTTGCATCATTTTGTACCATTTGTTCATATCATGTATTCAATCTCTCTATGCAGCATAGCTTTTATGTTAACATCATTAATATTAAGTTGTCTTTGTTCATCCAAATACAGCTAACAAAACAGTTATTGATTGCAAAATTCTTCCGTTGTGGTTAATTGCTTTTTTTTTACAACTGTATATATTTTGCACTTTTAAAATCTGTACTGTGGTAAGTTACCCCTATTTATGATCCAAAGCTTGAACTTAATTCATTTTTTTCACAAGAAACAAGGTTGCTTAATTTCTTTGCTTTGAGTAAAATCTAGGGTTGTCCATTTTTATGTACAATGTTCCACAGGCCTAAGTCCCGTCACTTCTTGTTTTCTCCCCTAAATTCATATATGCACATCAGTATCTTAATTGACAACCTGTTTATAGTATTATTGAAAAGGAACTGAACCTGGATTGAGGAGAGTTTTAGACCCTATTTGATCCCATGGTTCATTAGGTGACCTCAGGTCAGTAATTTTCAATCTAACCTACTTCAAAGAATTGTCACCATATAGATAAAATTAATGGAAACCCCATGGCTATTACTTCATAACAAAAAAAATTGCTGTGAATTATTGGAGAAAACAAGTAAAAATTATCACACTGAATCTAATCTGAACATTTGAAAACAATATTGTGTTAATTTTCCTAAACAATCTTGAAGGACCAATGTTTTAGTTTTCAGGATCCTGAGCTCTTTTTGCAGGCTACTTATTACAATAGAAATACAAAGGTATTAAGGTTACTAATATGCTCAGTTTAATGAACACATTCACAGTTTTATTTAATGGACTCAGTTATAATGGCGATGGGTATACTCTTGGGAGACTTGAAAGAACAAGTTAGGAATGGATTGTCATGGATAAAAATCTGCCTAGATGATTGCTATGAATTGAAAACAATTTGATAGCACATAATCAATTTAATGTGCCATTATTTTAATCCAATTTAAAAAGTAGCTTGCTTGCCAAGGGCAATTGCTTTCGGATGTAATGATAACTGAGGCTCTCAGATTTCACTCCTTACAATGTGAGGACTAGAAACTTCATCACTGTATTTAGCCAGATATATAATTGTTAGTCTTGTCACTAGAGCAAGATAACTCCAAACTTTAGCTTAATTAGCTGAGTTGCTTTAAAAAAAATCTTATTGTAGTTAAAATCATCCACAATTCATGATTCAGCTTGACTTTTGCAACCCAGAACTGCACGATGAAAAGTCTTAAAGGTAATGGCCAACATTTGAATTGATTCCAGAAGCCTAAGGATAAACAGTGTACTAACTTCAAAATAGGTACTATTCTATATAGTACTGCAGCATAGCCTCCTTAGCAAGCCTGTTTCACCATTGTGTATTAGTTTGCAGTTTCCAGGTCATTTCCAAAAGCAGACTCATGTAGAGCACATTACATTAATCTAATTAGGTGGTGATAAGGGTTGCAAAAACATCCTAGTCAAGGTTACATCACAATTGGCATACTAGCCAGAGCTATTCAAAGCCACCCCTTTTGTAAGTCTGCTTTCTTCCATACAATGCACACAGCATTTTCTCCATCATTTTTTCCACAGTAAACTATGGTGAGGGTACACTGAGACTGGGCTGGACCCAAAAGGATTGTGTAAGCTTCATGGTAGATAATGCAGTTGAATGGGGATCTTCCTGGTCCTCTTTCACTTAATCCATCATACTAGGTCTCTTCGATCAGGTTGGCTTTGAGTGACCTTGAGTAATCTTACACAAAGACAATGACAAAATATTTCAGGCCTTTAAATTCACACCACAAATATTTTATTTTAAAAATGAGGAGAAGGAATCTGGAAATGCTTCATGAGGTTCTGGCTGTGACCAAATCATGTGGCTTAATAGCTTTAGTGTTATGGAACAACTATTAGCAAAATAAACCCAGTTTCCACTCTTGCTATGAAAACTGCTGAGATCATTTATGTAGGGAATTTTAAAGGCTTAAGATTTGTCACGTTGGTTTTCTAATTTTGGTTGGATTTATTTTGAATAAATTTCTATAATTATTTACTTTGCTATTTCAAAATGTAAATTAGGTGTTATATGTATTGAAGCTCTCCATGTCTGAATGGCAGCAGACTTGGAAAGGACTGCATTAAATAAATGTTAGATATGCAAGGTTGATGTTTCCCATTTGTACAAGCAAATGAATATATGCAACTTTTGGAATTCATCATTACAGTGCCATAGAAATAGCCCCAAATGTCCACACTTTTTTAAAAGATATTTTTTCCTACAATACATGAAGCTATGCCAAGAAATTTTTAGTTAAGTAAAATTTATTAAATTAAACCTCCATTTCTAGGATATCTGAGTTTATAAATAATAATTATTTAAGTGTTTCAGATATTGTTAGAGCATTGAGCCGACATCTTATGAAAACAATGACATTAATGTTCCTTCCAACATCACACATGATATGTTTTGCAATGCTTAATACAAAAAAAAATTAATCTATAGGGAAAATAGGGCCAAATTTCAGTCAGGATATCAACTGGGTCTAATCATTTGTAATATTTCATTGTGGTTTTTGAGATAATCACTTAAAGTCCACAAAGAATAAGAAGTCAAAATGTAAAGACCAATGGTGGAAAATTGAAATTCTTACATGAGAGTTGTAATATATAGCAATACGTAGCAAAAAATTTGTATGTAAGAATATTTAGCAATTTTGGAGTTATAGTCTTTTAATTCCAATTTAACATTTATTCTTCTCCATGACCTCTGAGGGATGTTCATCTATTGCTATCAATATTTAATCTGAGATAAACCATTTGAAATATTTATCTCCATTAACAGAGTTGTTTTTCTTGGAGTATATTCCAGGGTATTTAACGGCACTCAAACAAATATGCCTTAGTTTAAAAAAGAATGAAATGATGCATTCAGAAATATAGTGTGTCATCTATGTTATAAAAAAATTAAAATGCAATTATGTAAGAGTTTTACTGATTTGTTTTCCACTGATGTCAAAGGAGCTATTTAAGTTTTTTTTTAATGATATGTACTAATTCAGTAATAAGGAACTCCTTTTTTAGATTCTAACAGGTGAAGACTGGAATGCTGTTATGTATGATGGTATTATGGCATATGGAGGCCCATCTTCCTCAGGAATGGTAGTCTGTATTTATTTCATCATCCTCTTCATCTGTGGTAACTGTATCCTTTCATTTTAAAAACTGCATCTATTCTCCCAAGTCATAGAAGGGACATTGAAAGGATATGAATTCTTGTTTTCTTATCAGTCATTTATAGCTAAGTACTGATTAAAGTAATAAAGATTTAGAAGAAGGAGCATAAAAAGTTTTTTTAAAAAAGTCCAGTGTCTTGTATTCCAAAATTTTTAACATTTCTTACAATACATAGTGATGTATTGTGACTTGCAGATCCAGGAAAGAAGAAATATACTGCAGCCTGTAGTTCCTGAGCATGCCTAATCCCCATTGGGTTTCTTCCACTTTGCACATTTCATAGGGAATGTTTTTTCTGCAACATGAAAGAGGGGCATGAATATTCCTGTTTCGGCTATACAGTGGTCATAACTCAGGCCTAAGTAAGTGCAATGTGCTATTAGGACAGTGAAAGGAAGAAAAACTTAAAACTCATGGGCCAGTTGTCAAAAAGGAAAGGAGTCCTTTTACCCATGTTTTTCTTAATGGAGGAAAAGTCACTCACCGTCAGCTGAGATCATCAACTATGCTTTGGATTCTGAACTTATCAGAAATGAGAGAAAATCACTTCTTTTCCCCTTTTATTCCTAAAGTATGGGATACTACTCACAGTGTTGCTTTGCACACAGTAATGGTGCTCATTTCAGTAGCACAGAACTGAGAGGAAATGGAAATCAGTAGTTAAAGAGCGAGTGACAGTGAGAATCAGAAAAGTGATACTTTTTCAGTAAAATCACTCTTCACACCAAATCTAATTAGGTTTTGTGAATGCAGTCTTTATTTTTAAGCACTTCCAAAATATGTATCATTAGTATGTATGCAAAAACAAAGTTCATTATACAGTTGTTAAAATAGAGAAAGTGCTTGAATTGGCTTGAATTATGGAATTTTTGAACTGGAATTGAAAGTTGGCTGCCTTAAAAGTGGAAAAATATGGAAATAAATCATGCAATATGAGACAATAAATAGATCAAGCTTGAGCAGGAAGTAAGACAAAGATACATGATATCTACTTGATTTGCTGCATTTATTTCTTATTTCTTATACTGTTCTTAATGGTAGATACATAGTTTTCCCTCTCTTTACTTTGGAGAATATTTAAGAGCCTTGAAATCTTAAAGTTGCCTAATTTAGGCTTAGAAATCTGAAACTCTTATGTTTTTAAGATTCTTAGTTTATAGTTATTTCACATTCACTTTCAATAAATTCTCAGAGGGCCTTGGTATGAATTTGAACAAACTGGATAGGTAAGGACTGTGAAGAAGTTGTAAGCCCAGTTATTTAGACGTTCGACAAATGGTTTGTTTCTAGACTTCCTAAGATTGTATTAGTCAATGTAGTTAGCACTGCTTTAAAGAGAATGCTTTTATTAGAAGGATTTCAATATTCCAAGACAATGTTAATTCACCTAAACTAGACTGTTGCTTGTTCATAAGTTGAGAGATCAGTAGTAAACCTGAATCTTTGTTTTCAGATGAAGATTTGGAAGGCTGTTCACCAAATTGATCCATAGTTTCACTTTCTAAACTCAAGTTCTTGGATCAGTTGTTAATCACATTTACAATTAAATAAAATCTCACCAAAGTTTGTTTTTCTGCCAGAATTAATTCAGAGAATAAAATCTATTTTAAAATTGGACCCTTCTTTTAACTTGGATCTGATGATCAGTCCAAAGAAGAGGATTATACTACTAGACTTGCAACAATAGAGGAATAAGTTGTTGATTGTTTTCCAGTAAATTACTCAGTTATTAAAACCATGTTTTAGTATTATTGTAATTAGTACAGTGAACCATATGTTGACAAGCAATCAGATAGATAAGATCTGCAGTAAATGATTATCATCTGTTCAAGCAATTAATAAATATGCAAATTAAAACAATTTTAACAGCAGTAATATGAATTGAGATCAAATACTACTAAAGCTGCTAGTCGAGTTCAAAGCACATGTCTTTCTCTACTGCTCGCATTTTCTCCCCATACGAAGCCAATGATCCCAAGCTTGCCCCACCCACCACTCACCTGTGAGAGGAAAGTCTGACTTTCAATCCAGTGCTCTGAGCAAGATTCTTTTAGATTCCACTGACTACTGTTAAATTAATCTACATGGATGTCCTGCTCAGGCTATTCAGGGCTCAAATTTACAATGCTACTCCACAATCCAGCTAAAAACGGCATACCTCCAACCATTTACATCAAACTAAAAATCAACAGCACTTGTTCAGATGATAAGTAAAAGTCAGTGCCATGATAGAAATATTGTAAAACAAATGTAAGAATTGCAAAATCTATGAAGGTAGACTAAATAGATTAAAGGGACAGGAAATGATGTTTGGATGCAGTTGGTGACATCCTTCAAAGTAGAAGATGAAAGGTTAAAGAAAAAAAGGATACCATATGTGGAATTTTGTGAATTTGATGAGATGTTCCATGCCAGAGAAGAAAAGCTACTAAAAAAAATAATGTATCAGAACAACAAATTGAGATGAAAATTGATAACTGCTTTTTGAATTTTTTAGAGTTTTATATTCAAATTTCTCTTAAAAATAAAAATAAAACGGAAATGTTCTCTGATTCTGGTTTATTCAAGGAACTTCCAAGTCAAATTGCAAAGTATTTATCACTTGGATAGCTACTGTTGAATAACTAACTAATGGGAGAACTTGCATTGATTATTTAGTATCCTTAAAATGATTTCAATTAGACATCCTGTTAAATGTCTTCTTGGCTATTGCGGTTGATAACCTGGCAGATGCTGAAAGTCTGAACACAGCTCAGAAAGAAGAAGCAGAAGAAAAGGAGAGAAAAAAGAGTGCCAGGTACAGAGAAAAACCACACAAGAGATGCACATTCATTTTATCTTTTCATACTTTTGAAAGGGAAAATTGGAATGGTATAAACAGGAGATAAAACTGGTGCAAAGTACACAGTTAGAACGATGCACCTTCAATTTTCAGATAACATATAGACATACAAAATATCTTTCTCCATTCTTTTTAGCAAAGAATTTCTACCAAAATCTATCCATATTTGCAATCATATCTTCAGGGTATGAATAGTTGTAAAAAATGAAGCACAAGCTGCAAATAATGTTGCAATTATATGTTGAGAGATTGCCTCATTCATTCATCCATTTATTTATCCATCCATCTGGAAGAAGAATAGGATTTTAAGAACAAAAAGGGGAAGTGGTGATGAAATCAGGGTAGTCTCTTATGTAATTTGAATTTAATGTCACCTGGGTTATTATGCTTTCCCATCAAGAGTATTAAGAGCCAGTGGCTAAGACACCAGGTGAGAAAGTGGGAATTCTAGTCCTACCATAGCCATGAATGCCAGTTGGTGACCTTGGGCCAATCATTCTCTCTCAGCCCAACCCATCTCACAGGGTTGTTGTGGAGAAAATAGGAGGAAGAAGTATTAGATATGATGGGTCCTTGATGCTCTCTGAATTTGGTTGTTCAGAGGTACTAGCACTGATGATATCACCTAGTTTGGGTAATGAACTGCCTGCAAGAAAACAACCAAGTTCAAAGAGCACCAAGGGTGCCTCATTTCAACTCTGAGCTACAAATATTCTCCTTTATTAGTATTAAATATATTTGCCACCTGGAGTTGTTTATAAAAAGTAATAAAAGTGGGATAAAAATATATAAAGGAGAAAATGTAGTCTTCCATGCATGTCAATAGTATCTGTATTTATCTTCACCCTCTATATTTTTGGTGTACCATGTTAATGGTATGATTGTTATCTTTTACTGTATATATATCGTAAAATAGGAATGGATTATTTTATACTTTATATTGTTTACGTTATCTATCTACATATCTGTGAATATTTTACTGCACATCTACCTAGCAAATAATAATGGTGACGCTATTGTGCAATATTATTTAACAGAATGCAAAATAAAATAAGGTTGATCTGTGGCCGTGTAGATAAAATTTTATTCTGTCTTTATTTTCAATTCCCTTCTGCTGCACATTTTATGTTTCCAGTTTTATTACAATCGTCAGTTGACCGTGATTTTGGATCTTTTATCATTTTCCTCATGGTTTTGTTTTTATGGTCCGTGTAGAAAAGAGAGTTTGGATGCTAAAAAGGGGGACAAACCAGAAGGTGAACCAAAGAAGGCCAAGGATACTAAGGTACTTAAAATCTGCTGCCCTTTGGAGGAAAGCTGTTCAGCTGAGGAATACACTGGCATCCATCTGACCCTTACAACCTCGTCCTCTGTATTGGCTCATGTATATTGGATCTCCTTGTAGTAGTCTAGATGGTAGAATGGATGTAAGTGATAGCTACTCCTGATTTCCTCTTTATGCATGTTTAGATGAAGAGTTGGTTCCCATTTACATTCCATCTTTATAGTAATGAAGGGTCCTTGGTGCGTTCTGATCTTTATACTATTGGTCTGCCAGATGTCCATAAGATGCCATCTGTCTTTTTTATAGCAATAATTAAGTGAAAGTTTGGTTTGGGAAAAAATTACCAAGTATTTGAATTTGTGATAGAGATATTAAATTATCTATTTCACAGAGAATGGATTCTGTGACACTCTGGCTTAATATTAATTTCATTAATTTACTTATTCAGTCAGAATTCTTGATTAAAAAATTATAATGTTGGGCATTTCCAAATGAAAAAAACAGATGAAGAAGTGGGCTGAAATTAGCAAGTTGTACCAGTTAGCTCTGCTACTTTCCTCTTTTTGAAATGTTAACTTTTCTGTTACTCGAGGTTACAATTAATGAATATGGAGAAGAGGAAGAAGACAAAGATCCATATCCACCTTGTGATATCCCAGGTACCAACTCACTTTTGTACATTGGCAGAAAGACTTATTATGTCAAATGTGCCACATTTTTTTTAAAAAATTAATTTCATTAACATAATTTTTTAAAAAGGGTTTCATTAAATATATAGCAGTGCCAAATTATCTAGAGTAATAAACCTCAAAAACGATTCATTCATCATTCACTGTCCACTCACTGATGTCTGACTCATCACTATA
>JANHFO010001935.1:72420-86281 GCA_032468095.1 Pareas carinatus | reverse complement strand
CTTTCTTTCTTTCTTTCTTTCTTTCTTTCTTTCTTTCTTTCTTTCTTTCTTTCTTTCTTTCTTTCTTTCTTCTCTACAGCATGTTGTTCAATGTGTCTTTGTTGCCATTCGAACTATTGGTAATATCATGATCGTTACAACTCTACTCCAATTCATGTTTGCATGTATTGGTGTCCAGCTCTTTAAGGTAAGAACAAGGAAAAAATATCCACCAAATGTAAAACTAAAATGATGCATAAAATATTTGTTTTGTAAATCATCCTTCATGAGGTTTGTTGAAGTTCTACAAGATACTCGAACATTTTTGAAATAGGAATGGATTCTATCTCTATGCTTTTTTTATGCAAAGGGAAAATTCTATCGATGCACAGATGAAGCAAAGCAAAATCCTGTGGACTGCCGGTAAGAACATTTCCCTATCTGCATTTTTTAGATAACAAAGAAATGGGAAGCTTTTGGGTCTCCAAATGTTGCTGAGAAACAATATAGTTCCTAAGGTATGCAACTTTTGATGAAATATAGAGCTTCAAGTACCTAGTAGACCCCAGATGCAACTGAATATGTTCAATGGAACTACATCCATGTGGAGGGAAGCATGCAGTACAATATCCCAAGGTTCTATTTTGGTCTCATTACTCTTCAATATCTTCGAAAATGATCTAGATGAGGGGATAGAAGGGGAACTCATCAAATTTGCAGATGACAACAAGCTGGAGAGAATTACTAACACTTTGGAAGATAGACTCAGGATTCAAAAGAATGTTGACAAATTGAGCCCTATCCAACGATGCAGTTCAGTGGTGAGAAAAGTAAAGTCCTGCATTTAGGCAAGAAAAATTGAATGCATAGGTACAGAATAAGTGGTACCTGGCTCAGCATTAGTAACCAAGAGATCTAGTGTCTTGGTGGACCACCATTTGAGGATGAGCCAGTAGTGTGCTATGGCTGCCAAAAAAGCCAATGCAGTCTTAGGTTGCCAAAACAGTTAAAGCAATCCTAGAATGCATCAACAGAGGGATAGCATCAGGATCATAGGAAGTGCTTTATACTGCACTAGTGAGGCCACACTTGTGCTACTGTATAAACCTCTGGTTACCATAATACAAAAAAGACCTTGAATTGCGGGCAGAGAAGAGCAACAGAGATGGTAAAGAGTCTGGAGGTTAAATTGTATGATGAACAGATGAGGGAGCTCAGTATGTCCAGCCTATCGAAGAGAAGGATTAGTTAAGACATGATAATCATCTTCTAGTACCTCAGGAGCTATCACAAAAAAGAGAGTATTGTCTTATTCTCCAAAGCTTCAGAAGGCATGACAAGAAGTACTAGGTGACAAGAAGTACTACTAGCTTGTTAAAGATAGATCCAACTTTAGAAGTAAATAGAAATTTTCTGACAGTGAGAACAATTAATCAATGGAACAGCTTGTTTTTCAGAGCTGTAGGTGCTCTGTTACTCCCTTCCAGCCTTCTAAATTCTATGTTCTATTTCAGACACTTGTTAATAAAATCAGGGGAGATGTCCATGTGTGTTCTTAGATGAAAGGTGGGCTATAAATATAATAAAAACACCATCAAAGGTGGAAATATTTCAATGGGTTCTCCATTCCTATTATTAATTCAGGTGACTAAAACATGCAAAGGATTGTTATAGGCGCACTTTAAGAAATATAGAAATACAATTTAAAATAATTGTCCATTACCCTAGTAACGATTTGCTTTTTTCCAAATCATTTCCATAGGGGAATATTTATTGTTTATAAAGATGGAGATATGGACAGTCCCATGGTGAGAGAGAGACAATGGCAGAACAGCGATTTCAACTTTGATAATGTCCTTACTGCCATGATGGCTCTTTTTACTGTTTCTACGTTTGAGGGCTGGCCTGCGTAAGTGTATCATTTACAAATGTATGTTTTATCAGGCCTGTTAGCGGCCCTGAGTCCTGTGGGAGAAGGGCGGGGTATAAATTCAAAATAAACTAAACTAAACTTTGTTTTGTTTTGTTTTGTTTTGACTGGCCCTTCAGAGGTGATCAATTTCTTTGAGGGATGACTGAAACTGAAACTTAACAACCAGGTTACTAAGTTAACAACTGCAGTGATTCTCTTAACAACTATGGCCAGAAAGCCATAAAATGGGGCAAAACTCACTTAACAAATGTCTCACTTAACAGCAGAAATTTTGGGCTCAGATGTGGTCGTAGGTGAAGAACTACCTGTACCATTGCCTTGATGTCAGGAAAATGTACATTTTATAGGTACAATATGTTACAGAGCTATACAGGGGATATGAACATCTCCTACATTTTAAACAGACTGTAAATATGATGAAAACATTTACTAGTCCGCATTTCCATTGTTGATGCCACCAGGATGACAGCTCACCTCGCAAATAATACTGAGCATGCTTTCAATCATACAAGAGGACCTTTAGTGACAAGCATCTTGTTTCGTGACTAGAAAAGAACCTGCCTTCCAAAATATACCTTTGAATATTGAAACCAGAATTAGAAATTGCTGTTTTCTTGTTGTTAGAATCCATTGTTCATTTGTCTTTTATATGCAGGCTTCTTTATAAAGCTATAGATTCAAATGGAGAGAACGTGGGACCGATCTACAATTACAGAGTGGAAATCTCTATTTTTTTCATCATCTACATCATTATTATTGCTTTCTTCATGATGAACATATTTGTTGGCTTTGTCATTGTCACGTTCCAAGAACAGGGAGAACAAGAATACAAAAATTGTGAACTTGACAAAAACCAGGTAATAAACAGCACCTATTTCAATATTATAAACTGGTATATAATGATCTTCAGAATCCTAATGTTTCCTTCTTTAAGTAAATTTTGAGCTACAATCCCAAATGTCAGTTTTAAGCACTGAATTTAACAATTCCATTGTGACCACAATCTGGTTGTAGGTGACTTTCCCACTGTATGTTTGGAATAGATCTTTCCTTCAGGCTCTGCCTATGGGATGTAACTATTGTTAGAATGGAACTGTCCACTAATAGATTTGTTTTCTGAAATAAAAACCTGAATCACAGAGAGATAGTTCTGGACAAGATTGCAATTCCTGTTTATGCACATATATTTATACAAATGATCGTGATTATGCTTATATATTCAAACTGACTATGAATGGATCTCGATTGTATTCTTGTTGTGTATGTATGTAGGTTTTGAGCACTATCACTGAAGACAAATTCCTTGTGTGTCCTGACACACACGGTGAAAATAAATTCTGGTGATTCTGATTCTGATGTTGTCATTTCTACTATTTTCAGCGTCAGTGTGTAGAATATGCTTTGAAAGCCCGGCCGCTGCGTCGATACATTCCAAAAAATCCTTACCAGTACAAGTTCTGGTATATGGTGAACTCTACTGTCTTTGAATATATCATGTTTGTCCTCATCATGCTCAACACCCTTTGCTTGGCTATGCAGGTAGGAATGAAACAAGGTGCCACTTTACCTACGGAAATTGAGCATGGTCATTTTATTTTGCAATTAGTTTTTTTCCCCTCTCACTTTATTTAGAATCATCCTCTATATTTGTTTGTTTAGAATTATCCTGCATGTTATTAGCATTTCCAACAGATTTAGGAATGCTGCAAGATGGCACAGTTTGGGAAAGGTTCAGAAAGTTCCCCTGCATTCTGTGGTGGATTTCATCTGTGGTTTTGGAATTATTGCTTCTTTAACCGAAACATTAAGAAAATAATTTGTAATTCTATTTTTATTATCGACAAGCATATATTAAGACATATATCAAAAGCAAAACAACTGCTTTACAGACTGTGGAATAAAGAATGGCCGATGCCATTGACATGCATCAGCTTCAACTTGCTTCACAGCCAATTGGAAAAGGGGAGGGGTGCCAATACTTTTGGCCACATTTATAATGGTCATCAAGTTCTCCCGGTCTCCCTATAATTGTTCAGAAAGTCTGATCCATAACGAAAACTTTTTTTTAAAGTAAAATACTTCCAATGAAACTTTCTTGCTTTCATTCAGTAGAATTCAGGATTGAACATTTAACTGAAGTGTGAAGCTTTTTGCATATATATATGTCAGCACAAAAACATTTAACACACACACACATATATATATATATATATAGTCTGGCTTCATATTTCATACTAAGCCATCATATTTGCTTTGGGGTTAGAATATTCTGTGAACCCATCCATGAGTGAACAAAAAAGTTACTTATGACCATTTTTCACGCTTATGGCCATTGTAGCATCCCTGTGGTCACATGATAAAAATCCAAACACTTGACAATTTACTCCTATTTGTGACAGTTACACTGTCCCGGGGGGGGGGGGTCACGTGATTTGCTTTTGCGAACCTTCTGACAAGCAAAGTCAGCGGGAAGCCAGATTCACTTAACAAATATGTTCCAAGAAAGGTCGTAAAATGGGGCAAAACCCACTGAAAAACCACTATCTCACTTAGCAACAGAATTACAATTGTGATTGTAAGTTGAGGACTTCCTGTACTTGTCTGCAACCTTACTGCACAAGTACAAAAAGGCAGTGTTTATATATTGATGTCACAGTGTACATTTTAGCAATTTTGCCTCATCTAGGCTAGCTACAGGTATCCATGAACCCAACCGCTCTGGTTTGTAAACCATTGCATATGGCTTAGATATATATGTGTGTGAATCAAGCCACTGTGGCTTATTCTACAAGTTAGAATGAAAAGAAATTTCACTTTAGTACAATGTATGAATCTAGCCTATTTCCAGCTTCCACTCTGGTCAAAGATAGTTCTTTTCTACTGGTTTTATCTGAATGTACATACTATGCCAAGTCACAATGTTATTCATTTTGTTTTAGTTTGGTGTTTTGTTTGCAAATGTAGACATTATAATTTCTAGACAATTGATATGTAAATCCAGCCATTAACAAATAACATGATTTGGTTAAAAGAAATCATGACTTAATGTTGAGCCAGCTTTTGAGAATTGCTTACAAATTTTGCTTGAGAGCGAGTTTAATTGGATTATCATATTTAATATCAATAGTGATTGATCTTTTTAAGGAACTGGAGGTAAAGAACAATTGGATTTAGAAAAAAGAATATTTTAACATAAAGATAAGGGTGACTTAGTAAATGTTGAGAGCAATTATTTCATAATATTGGGAGAAATAATATCTTATCGGGAACAATAATTTACTTCGATATCAATATGTTATTTCACAGTAAAATTTAGAAAGGCAACAAAGAAATAATATTTGTAACTGACTAAGAAGAAACTGTTATGTTTGTTTGTTTAATTATATTTTATATTTAATCCCACTTTTATTATTTTTACAAATAACTCAATGTGGCAAACATAGCTAATACACTTTCTTCCTCCTCTTTTCCCCACAAAAAAACCCTGTGAGGTGGATTGGGCTGAAAGACAATGACTGGTCCAAAGTCACACAGCTGGCTTTTGTGCCTAAGGAGGCACTAGAATTCACTGTCTCCAGGTTTTTAGCTTTTATGCTGTACTTTCCAAACTTCTGCTTGTGAAGTATTAACAACATAGAATATCATACTAATCTTTTTAGTACAAGATCTGCGGTAGAGTGTTAGAGATGTGTTGTTTTGTTTGTTTTGATTGCCTGAAAAAATACTTAGTTATATTAATATTTTTCTCATTTGTTTTATTCATAGCACTATGGACAGTCTAAACTTTTTAATGATGCAATGGATATTCTAAATATGGTATTTACTGCAGTGTTTACTGTTGAAATGGTTCTGAAACTCATTGCATTTAAACCGAAGGTAAGAGATTATATATGATTTTATTAGCATTTTTAGTTGCTTTTCTTAATTTACAAGTATTTTTTGCTTAGATCAGCACACATAAGTAGGTAAATGTAAGTTTATCATAGTTAACCATCAGAAATACAGTATCTTCACCAGAAATCTTAAATCTGATAATATTGTTTATGCAATGGCAGGAAATAAGATAAGAAACATTATTTTTTTAAAAAACATGTATTGCTGGTAATATATAAATAAGGAATTATATTAATGTTATATATCCACTATTTTTCTTCTAATAGTTCTGAACATACATTATACTCCCAAACATATTGAACGTCAATGTCAAGGCATGTTTAACCATTGTAGTAGTATAACACAAGACAGGCAATATCTTTATGTCACAAATATTTCAGAGATTTTTTTAATATATAATTTGGACAAATGGAATAAGCATATGTTTGTAGGTAGACACTGACACATTTGAAAGCAGTGTAGCTTATGAACAGTTTGCAAATAAGCAAGTGGGCTCAAAGCAATTTCATATGACTTTTTTTTTCAAATTCAGTAGTTTAACATTCCCGGTTATTCAAAAATAACTATTTGGATGTAAGCTACTGTCAGATTTTTATTTTAGTTATGGATCCAATCTAATCCCAGACTTTGTAAACACATGTTTTCTGCCGCTCATCATGTCGTCAATTATACTTAGAAGTAGGAGTGAGACCATGTCATCTCTCATAACTGATCACAATCTAGTCTTTCAATATCCACCTACTGAATGAAGGTGAACCTCCATTAGAAGACAGGGTCTTCCATATAAGGATACCTATGGCATTAAGATGTTCCATATAAGGATACCTATGGCATTAAGATGTCTGTTGAGTCAAGAGTCTCAACTTTGTCAGGAGCTGCTTGATCCTAGGAAGTCTTTTCCAGGTGGGCATACTCCGTTCACAGATGTCACTGGGGCCTAATTAGCCATACAACTTACCATTGAGGGAGTGGGGGACAAACCTCGCACTTCAAGCCATTCCACTACATGTTTTCCAAGTTTTTTCTTAAAAAAATGAGCACTATAAATATTTGCAAAGTTCATGAGGTCATGAAAACCAAACATTCTGTAATCAAATATGGAATTATTTTCCCTTGCCAATTTGTATCAGATTTGTGTGCCAAAAAAGAAAAGATACCTAGTAAGTAATTTCATCGTTGGTTATTGCAGTGATGAAGGTTATGAGATGTGTGATGCAAGTTTATCTGCTGTGACTTGTCCATATATTGCATTTTCCCCCTTTTTCCAGAATCATCTCGGTTTCTTTTATTTGTGTTCTTATTTGTATTTGCTTGCTTTGCCCCTACACATTGCTGAAAACAATATTGAGCATGGGAAAGGTGTGCCTTAAGTGATTAATATGTGACATGCAGTTTAAAATTCTAGTAATCTTATAGTGACTCAGTAAGACAGAGACCCATTCAAGCGTTTTCTGGTTAAGGATTGGCAAACACTTTGGAGTGCCCATGCTTTGCCTGAGGTCCTTCTCAGCCCACTTTATCATGATTGCAATCTTCTCATGATCCAATTTTGTTTACGTTTGTCTGGGGTTTTTTCCCCTCCTGAATTGTGTTGATTGAACAATACATTTTGTTTCAGTCATGAAGCACGCATTACTAAGACAGCAAAAATTGAGCCTATTTCATATTTGGAAATATCAGTTTTGCTGGCTTGTTTCTTATTTATTTCCCATTTTCAGGGCTTAAAGAGCACTGATTGCATGTTGCGATTGGGAAGATAAGAGAATTTTATTTTAAAAAAGAGTTATATAAGCTGATTTAAACTGCCACTAGATCTGTGTGTTGCCCATTAGTTTCACCATCCACCTTAGCATTTCTTATATTGTATGTCAAATTGACTTTGTTCAATTTTTAGTTCATCTTGTACATTATTAATCATACATAATTGCCGAAGGATAAGATTTTAGTGCGAGTATACTTGCTTTTATGCAGAAGATCTTTAGCCTTTATGAATAAATCTGGAGAATTTTCCTTCTGGAAACCTTTCAAAACTATTGGTTTTGACAATGCATCAGTTCATAACACATAACTGACCCAAACCATTTCTATCCAAGCTGCAGCCATCTTTGTAGAAAGCACAGCTACCATAAAACTGTATTTGAAACTGTTCGCAAAGTCCAACTACCCCAGCTCTATTTTTGGTTTAAACTACCCTTTTCTAACCCCAGGGCTAAGCATAAGTGTTCTCACAGCATTCTAACCATTAACCCTACCTATGATGAGTTAAGCATGCCATGTGAACACATCCAAAGTTTCTTTAAAAATACACTGTGATGGAAAATGGTCTGGCACTGTGTAAGCCACTTTCTTGTGTTCCTATCTACATGGTGAGATTTGGGTGATTCTGCTTTAAGCATAATTCTACGCACAGGTTATTGAACACTTCTTTACTTGTGTTTGGTATTGCAACGGATTAGTTTGTAGAAGTAAACTACATAGAAATGTGAAATTATATTTTGATGTTAATATTCTTCTCTGAATTGTCCTGCCCACCAGGATTTTACATAGGCAGCCATTCTTTCAGCACCTGTTATGAGAGATGCATTTGGGCAATGAGTATCCCAAAAGCTTAAATTTGAAGTGGTAAACTAGGGCCCTCGGGCGACATCAGTTGGACAGGATTTGTGGTAGTTCTCATCCATAACTATAAGTACTTTAGAAGTTGATTTTAATTTGTAGTAAAACCTCATTGTAGCAGTGTGGAGTGCTCATACTGCCAGTACCCTGTGTCCATATTTACAACATAAACCATCTGCTGCAGAGCATTGTTGGCATATGGCAGTAGTATCATGTCACATATAAGCCTTTCCTTCAGTAGGCAATATTGTTTATTCTCTTCTCATGAAGCTATAAAATTTTTGTTTGATATAATTTCTGTTTATGAAAAAGTTAAACAGAAGTATGCAAATATCCTGACATTTCATATGTAATTACAAACATTTGCACCCTGCCTGCTCTGTTCAGGGCTATTTTAGTGATGCCTGGAACTCGTTTGACTCTCTCGTCGTTCTTGGCAGCATAGTAGACATCGTTCTCAGTGAAGCTGATGTGAGTATTTCCCAGCAAACACCCACAGCCCCACTGTGCTGTTTTTCTCTCTTTTTCCCCTCCTTCCCCTCACTCTTTCTTTATCTCTGTTTTCCCTTCCCCTTTTTATTATGTTATTTGGACAAGTCACAGAACTTTGAATATGTTCTTAACTTCAAGTGCAGGACAGACATAATTCATAGTTTGCTTCCCGCTTTCTCAGATTTGAGATGGAAAAATGCAGTACTGGTACATTGTGTTTCTGTGTTATAACACTGTCCTTTTCTTCTTTCTTTTCTGTTTCTGTTTTCTCGTGCTACTGAATGCTTGTCCTAACAGCACTATTTCACTGATGCATGGAACACTTTTGATGCCTTAATTGTTGTTGGTAGCGTCGTTGATATTGCTATAACCGAAATTAATGTAAGTAACCGTGTTCTCCCCATACAAAGTAATGGCTGACCATTTAGCATCAGGGTAGAAAAGAGTAATGGGAAGAGTCATACATCCTTTCCCCTTCTATTAAGAGATGGATTTTTGTGCATTGTATGCAAACTGGAATTCTGCCATTCATACAGTAATACCTGTAGATTGTGCCCCAAAATTAAAAAAGGAATCATGAATTCTAGTCACACATTCCTATGACAAAGTTTTCTAATTGAAATTGAGATATCACATTCAAAAGACCACATGGTCACAATTGGACAACATAAGTTTCCTTAAGCACAATGAGTGACCTCTTTGATGGGTCACAGGTTGTATAGGCCTGATTCAGTTACATTGCTAGCCATGAAATATCTGCATCATTAGCAGAGAGCTATATTTGGAACTGGGGACAAAGGTGGAAGAAAGCCAAGAAAATTAGATTGTACTGCAAAACAAAAAAAGGATAAAGTATGTATTATCCAAATTTTAATAATATTTTTAAATAGCCTTACAAATTCTGTGACAGCATTTTATAACTACAATTATACATTTTATTGATACAGGAGAGCTTGCTTACAATTAGAGTGTAAAGCTCAGCTGTAAGCTTTTCAACCTAGATGTTTTTATGTTATAAAAACTATGTCTAATTACCATATTACATCGATTATAAGATGCCACCAATTATAAGACACAGCATCGATGGTGGCAAGAAGTCTGCCCCCTGCTGGCCACACTGAGCTGGCACCATCAGATATAAGACACACCATTAATACGAAAAAACATGTGTCTTATAATCGATGTAATACAGTATTTATAATCTCTTAATACCATTTCTCCAGTGGAAGGATGTACTAAGTAAGCTCCAAATTAGTTATATGTCTCTGTACACATGCGTGCACTCTATCTCACACACACCTTTCATGACTACTGTCTTATAATACTATTTTGATCTAATCTTAAAATATAATTGTGAATTCAGAAATTCACCATATTAAGTTTGTGTACCAGTAATAGTCTTAATATAAATACAATTTTGGATAAGCTATTTAATTTCACTTTGATTCATCCTTAATCCAATAGTGCCTGAAATTTCCTTTAGCTTCAGAGCACTCAACTATATCTGGATTTGGAGGCATGCTAATACAGCATCTGATTTGTACAAATAAACTAGCTGGCCTGTTGAACAAGAGTGAAGTTTGAGTTCTTTTTTTCTTCTACTTGCTTTTTGACATGAGAGAATTGGGCATTTGTTTCTGAACTCAGTGTTGTACATGTCTACATTTCATAGTGTGTGGTTACAATTTATGTATTATATTTTCTATCCTTATGTTTTTCCAAAGAACTTAGAATTGTGGGTATAGCCTTTCTTTCATTATTTTATCCTGATTGTAAAGAGAAATGTGATTGGAATTTTGTAATTGGTTCAAATTAATCCAGTATTAAACTCAAAATCCCTAATGTTTGTATACTGCTTTTAAAAGACTAATCAGACAAGAGATTCAGATTTTGGCTACAGAATTGAGGAGATATATTGAAGAGTTATTGTGTTTATCTATTTGGCATGGAGACAGTTGATAAATCTTTAAAAAAAAAACCTGCATCTGTACAAAAGCTGGCATACAAAGAGGTTCTTATTTCACCTTATTATAGCTTCTTCAGAATATACTGATCCAGTGATGACCTTGAAGGAAATAGTCAAGAACCATTCTATAAACAAAGAGGGCTGAAATTTTCCTTAAGTTCTGGGAAGCAAGAAAGTTATTCAAAAGAATTCAGGCAGATTCCTTGATTTCATTGAAATATAAAAGGGAGAAAAAATACAGGTAGTCCTCGTTCACTGACTGCTTTATTTAAGCAACTGTTCAAAGTTACATGGATGAAAAAAAATAGCTTAGTGAGCAATCCTCACGTTTATGAGCATTACAGCATCCCAAAGCCATGTGACTGTCACTTGTTCTCTTTGCACCTGACTTATGACAAAAGAGTTGCTAGAGGGGGAGGAGGAAGTCTCAGTCATGTGACATTTTGCTTAATGACCATGGTGGTTCACAATTAGGGTAATAAGATCTTAAACCAGTTACAGAAATATGGTTTTCCGCTTAGTGGATGTGGTGGTTAAGTGACCATAGTTTCTGATCCCAACTGTGGTTGCTAATCAAGATGGTTTTGTGTCATTGATCTATTAAGGACAAATGCCTCGTGTTTATTTGGGGCAACTGCTTCTTTGATTTAGTTTTTCAAGCAATAATGAGCTTCCATTAACTGGGAATAAGGTGTAAGGAAATGACTGACAGAGATATGTGAAAAGGGTTACATAAGCAGAAAGAGCTGAGGCATATATTAGACTCCAGAACAGCTAGATAAGATACATAAGCCTCTCAGACAGAAGCTTCTCTAACTCATTGAACTATAAAGAGGAAGAAAAAGTACAGCACAATCAGATTGGCAAGATTCTATTATTATAGCCAATCTCAGTAAAAGTACTTTTAGCTTTCTTGTGGAGTTGTTTTCATGCTCTGGTCTGTCTAGTGGGCCTGACACTAGTTTTCATGTTCATTTCATTTTTAAGAATGTTTAAAAGCAAGAGAATAAAAAAGTATATTAAAAGCACTAACACGCTTTTAAGATACTATCTGTTAAAAGCCGTACCGTTACTTTAATTACATTTTGATGCAAGATATATCTCATCATACATAGACCCTAGCTCTAGTTATCTAAACAATTCATTCTGGATTATATACTACAGGCATATGGTTGTCAGTTTTTAGTGAAATTTATGTTCTGGAGTTGAGAAGTATAATAAACAATTAAAAATATATTTTATACTGTTTCTCTTTTATTCTTGGACAGCCAAATAGTTGTGGTTGTGCCAGATTTCTGAAACCAGTATTAGCAATCTGTTAGCTGTCTCACTTGGGAAAAAGAAATCAAGTGTTTTGGAAAAATCATCATGGACACACTTATCTTTGTAAGAACTTATGGTAATGTTAATATGTCAGGCTGTGAAATACTTTGGGTGGCTACTGTAGGGTATTTTAAGAGCATGTTCATTATTTGTTTACACTGTTTGATTCAACTAAAGAAACTTTAAAATTAAGGTGATATGGAAGATAGAGGAGGTTCATATTTATTTATTAAATGATATTTACATCGAATATTGGATTACCAACCTTTTGTAAAGCATGGAGGAATGTTTGCTGTGAGATATGATTCATGTCAAGTAAGAACAAAAGGAAGGCTCTTCATTGCCAATAAAACCAGATTTTTTTTCCTTACATGGGGCTAAAGTAAATCCAAAGTATGCATATCTTGTGATCAGGATCAAGAAGCATCCTCTTGTTGTATCTCGTTTCTCTTTCTTCTTTGGTCACAATTGGGTGATCGTACTTCAGGATGAATGAATGGCTGTTGTTTCAAAATGCATAGACCTGTTTTCTATATGGCAACCCTTTGATTACTTAAAGACAGTTATTGTGTCTCTTTCAAGTCTTTTCCAGATTAAATGCTTCCAACCATTGATCATATATATATACATTTTCCTTCCAGGCTCCTTACTATTCTTGATTTCTTTCTTCTGGACATGTCAGAATCTGAATCAGAATTTATTGACCAAGTGTGTCTAGACACACAAAGAATTTGTCTCTGGTTTACATGCTCTATACCTACATACATACAATAAACAAACTGTGATTACAATCATAAGATGCATTCATAATCATAAAGTTCATTCATCTTGTCATGTATATATAAGATGAAATTGGCAAACTGCAATCTTAATCATGAATTCAATCACAATCATATGATTGTGATTAATACAGTGCAATGTATTGACTTGTTGATTTGACAACAAATATGAAGGATGAGGCAACGAGATGATTTTTTTGACCACTATTGAGCAAAAAGTGCTTACCCGCATCTCAGTTCTCACCAGCAATGCTTAAGATCTGCTCACTACAGTGACTCGAGTAGGAAATGGTGATTAATCAGATGATGTTGGGAAAATTCAGTCAATGGCA
Organism: Pareas carinatus; assembly: GCA_032468095.1. Classification (NCBI taxonomy): domain Eukaryota; kingdom Metazoa; phylum Chordata; class Lepidosauria; order Squamata; family Pareidae; genus Pareas; species Pareas carinatus. The sequence continues at coordinate 72,967 of JANHFO010001935.1, read as the reverse complement.
TCTGGATACAGAGTTAGACTACCAGTTAACCACCAGGGGGCTGTTAGGAGCTGGGTTGTTGACAAGCCTTTAGTAAGCCTGATCACATACAATGAATGAAATGATGTGAGAGGTCTACCTGAGGGCACTGGATGCTCTGTAAGAGTTGTTTAAATTTGATCTGGCTAGAAGCTTTCAAACTGGGCTTCTGTCACAGGCTCTGAAAGAGCTGGCTGGGCTGAAGAGACAGTTGAAAGACAGTGAAGCTTTCAGCCATGATTCTATCACTTCAGAAGTTCTGTGTAATAATTTGAAATGGTGGACACCCAGATACGCCTCTTATTTGCTTTTTATCTCTCACATTGCACTGATTCCAACAGAGCAGGGTTTAATTTTCGTATTGCTTACATTTATCTATCTACCTCTACAGCATGTCTACTATGTTTATCATCTCTCTATCATTTATCTCTCTCTGTCTTCCTCCCTCCCTCCCTCTCTCTCTCTCCCCTTCCCTCCCCCCTCTCCTTTCTTTCTTTCTTTCTTTCTTTCTTTCTTTCTTTCTTTCTTT